>BMAV01023958.1:0-281247 GCA_019973955.1 Trichonephila inaurata madagascariensis | reverse complement strand
TTTTTAAAAACCTAGTTCAGACTCTCAGAAGTCTTTTCTTTACGTAAGCACACACACACAAAATATTACTATTAGAGAAGCATTTTTTATAAGAGGAGAATATTTTGAAAAAAGATTATTCTTAGTTAATTTTTTGCCAAAATATTGTATTTAAATAAGTTTTTTTGTCAAAATGTCCTTCAAACAATTTTATACATGTATTCTAATCTAAGTGACACTAGATATCATGAAAATTATCCATGTATGCGCCTTTTTAAAATCACGGTTCCGAACGTAGTCGGATCCCTTAAGTTAAAATCAAGTATAACTATTACTAGTGCCCCCATGGTGTGATCATATATAAAATTATATACAAAAATTAATACTCATCTTGATAATTTGTATGATTTATAATTAATCGCTTATCTGTCGATTAAATGTTGCGCGATTTGCTCTCCAATGCCACCGTTTTCTACGTAAGCCTGCCTATGTAGTGTATGGGGGGAGGGGAAGAATAGGAATAAACAAGCAAATCTTCTGAAATAAGCACATCTTTCTCAAACACTCTGTCAAGTTTCTTTTATTGCATTCCAAAGCTTTCTGAATAATATTATGGATAGCAGCGCACATAAAAGTTTGTACTTCGGACAGACGTATATGTACGTCCTTGGAAAATAACGCTTTAGCTGAGTGAGACGTTTATATACGCCGGTGGCACTTAGGATGTTTAAGTCGTACTTTAGCTTTAGCATCAAAGTATAGTATAATTGAATTCAATATATTGTTATTGTATGGAGTGGGGCGGGATGAAAATTATGATTGAATATTGGGTCGCAGACATTAAAAGTTTGAGAAGCACAGGATTACATTGATGTAATTAATGTTTTTGAAATGATCAATGTTCGAAGAAAACCTTTGGTGTACCTGTACAATGACAGTGGCTCAACAAAGAATAAGGATTTCTAAAAGTAAAAGATAGTTAAGAGATAAGGAAGAAAAAGAGGATAATTAGCAAGTTAAAATCAGTTCATACAATAATGTATATATACTGTAATTGCAAACGATATCCTTAACTTACTGTTCTAATTTTCAAAAGGGTGGGTGATGTCGTTAAGTACGAAGCGAACAAGAGTGGTTAAACCATCCCACTATATTTTTCCTTACAGTTGCCACTCCAGGAAACATTGAGTCCATAAGTGTTGGATAACGGAAAGGCTCTCCAAACAGCGCAAACAAAGAAAAGGAAAAGAGTAAAAGAGTTTAGGGAAAACCCCTCCTCCACCAAAACTGGCAAGATAAAAACTGAAGAAGGAGATGCTCTGGGAATAGTGGAGTAACAATTTGAAGTGCCTAGGGTGCCTGAGAGGTTAAAAACGTTCCTGTTTAAAATAGATAATATGCACGCAAAAACCAAACACTGGAAATACAGTTAAATATTCTTGAATGAAATTTGCGATTACTTGATTCGATTAAATTACATTCACTATAACGTTACAGGGGACCTCTTAACAAAAAAAGAGAGACGTCATCCGCATCTGTATGGTTTGTATAAAATATTTTTTGAATGAGATTATAGTCCAAATGTGCTTCAGGTGTTTAAAAATGTTATTTAATTCCGAATAAACTAATATAAAGATTGTACTGAATATGGGGATTTCAAAAAGGGGAAGGAAAGGCAACATAAGGCATGGCCTTAAACTAAGGACCGTTTCGTTCTTCCGCAACCGCAGTGGTAGTTTTACAATTCAAAATTTACTCACAGGTGTCACTGGTTGGTTGTCAGTCAAGTAATGCCACTACGTCCGCGTATTGAATTATTTTTACATGTGTTAGTGAGTATTCAAAATGTGTTGTGTGTGTGTGTTTAAGACGATCGCCGATCCCACCGACTGTAAAGAGCGTTTTGTAATCCGTTTTGTGAAGAAATGTTAAGCCAGTTGAAATTCTTCGTTAACTTGTAGAGATTTTTGTCGAAAGTGTAATGAGTTATGAAATAATGAGAAAGTGAGGGTTTGATAATTCAATAATGGGCGCATCAATGCTCGACTAGGGATTGCAATATCGGACCAAAGTTCAAAACCGGTATTCGGTATTTTTAGATCTTAATACCGGGATACCGGTTTTAATAACGGTAGTAAAGTTTTAGGTAAAAGAAAAAAAGAAAATGCAGATGTTTCTCTTCGTTTTATTTGCCGGTTTTATTAGGAGTGTCAAATATACACAAAATTATTAATTTGTTATTTTTAAATTATAGCAGTATATAAAAAATCACAAAGAAGTAAAGGAACATCTTTATTTAAAACACAAAAAAGTGTAAATATCACTATTCAGTCTGTGGTACTATTAAAATTTTTGAAATGTGATTTTAAAAAACATAATGCATTAATTGTACTGTCATTAAGCCTGAAACGTAATTCTGTGCAAAAATTAGCAGCTGTCGAAAACGATCTCTTAGCATCTAAGATAGTTGGTGGTATTGTTAGCAATACGCGATATACTTTTCCAAGTGTTTACTTCTAAATCTCTCATCTTCAAATAAATCGATTTCTCGTCAGATGGTTTTGGATATAGCTGATTTCTGTATTGTATTTTGGTTTTTTTGAAATTTTTATCGTTACAGCTAATTTTAATTTTTGTTCAAGAGACAATTCCTTTTCACTATTGACATTAGGGTAATAATCATCTTCGATAACTGTATCGAATTTTTCTGAATGCGGATAAGGTTTATGGGTAAAAAAATTTAAGGAAATTTACTATAAACTTGATTAAATTTGAATTAGTTAGTCTTTTTTCTTCTTTTTTTCATTTTTATTTATAAAATTAGGATGATATGTAAATACAAGTATGATATGCAAATTCACCAATTTAAAAAATATCGAAATGTTATGCACTTTCCTCACAGCTACAGCCTTGTTTTCACACATACGAATATCAGACTACGAATCCTGCGCTTGTGCAGTATCGCTCTGACCCCAAACAAATTTATTTTTGGGCCCCGCTCACTTCGATGATTCACGTATTTTTATCACTTTTTTAATCGTACGGAGCTACTTTATATTCACAATCTAATTAATTTCGCCCATTAGGGAACCCAAAAAAATGTGTTCTTTTTTTGCTGGGTTGGCGATCCTGAACATATTTGGGGAAAAATTTAAAAAAAATTTTAGTAAATACCGAAAACCCCGGGATTTAAACTTGTTTTAATCCGGGATTACAAAAATTGTAAAAAGACTCAAAAAAATTAAATTTGGTATCGGTTTTCAATTTCCCTTCCTCAAGGCGAAGGGTGAATGAGCGGTCTTATGGTTTCAGTATTAGTTTGATTGAAAAAAGTGGGAAACCCGGGAAAATTTATTGAAAAAACAGACGGTTCCACAAAAGAGAAGAGAGAGATTGCTTGTTAACGAGTTTCCATTAAATTCAAAAACTGTTTACTGGTGGTATCTTTCTTAAAATAGGGTGTAGACAAGCTGGTTTCCTGATATGAAAAATGCTTAAGCAATTGTGGTAACTATGTAGAAAAAATACTTTCCAACATGCTCTCTTTTATGCAAATATATATATATATATATTTATTTGTTTTGAAAAAGATTTTTCATGGGAGTTTTTCTAAAGCAGTATTTGGTTTCCGGACCCGCCAGGTATTTTCTCTAATATATACTTTTTAAAGAATTTTTTTGGGATAGAAGCAAGGATTTCTGAACAGATTTTTTTGCATCATTCCAGCAATAATAAAATTTTCAGGAAATTTTAAATATACTTCATCAAAATGAGTCTCTTTTAAGGGGAGATCCTGGTAGGTATATACAACGTAAGAATAAAATGTAAAACAATAATTAATCTCAGTCATCCTCTAGCCCAGATAATAATGAACTAAGGAATCAATCAAATTTAAAGCATTATGCACGTTTTTTCAGAAAACTTCAGTAAACGTTTGACATTCGAAACATTAAGCCAAAATTATATTTTATCGCAAAATTAAGAATAAAATATTTTAAATTTTTTACTAGGCTCTCTTTTACGGTAATATCTTCAAAAATGCAATGCTGCTTAGTAATCAATAAAGGAAGTATTAAGTACATTAATCTCTTAATCAAAAAAATTTCAGATAAAAATAGATAAGAGACAGCGAGCGTAAATTCATACATATATATATTTGAAAAATCTCTTAGTGATAATTATCTCAGTTCTTTAAGCCAGTGCTTCTCAAACTTTCAATACTGGCGCCCCCCTTTTCAATCACAATTTTTATCGCGCCCCCTTATACATTAATAAATTACTGAATGCAATAATAATGCACTTTGACGCTAAAGCTTCAATACACGTTTTTAATTATAAACCGTACAAATTAATAACATAAGTATTAAATTTTGTATATGTTACTTTTAAGCAAAAAAAAAATTAAGTAATAGGAAAATTATTATTTTTTTTTTCCTTTCTCAAATTTTAAATTGGAACATATTGCAAAATGCGGGGGCCCTTTTAAAGACAAAATATAGACATCAGCTAAATATAAAAAAAAGAACTCAGGGGGGTCAATTTTTTAAAAAACTTTGCTCTCAAGTTAAACCCCAGGGAAGTTTTTAATACTTATTAATACGTTAAGAAAAAGTTTAATAAGAAAAAGTATTAAATTTTTTATATATTTATTTTAAGTAATATATATTTTAAAAAATTATATATACTTTTAATTTGGGGGTTAAATTATGTTATTTTTCTTTCTCAAATTTTTTTTAAATTGAAACAGATTGAGAAAAAATTTTAAATTAAAGATTTATTTCCTTTTCTAAAAGTACAAATGTCTTTAAAAAAAATAGCCTAATCTATTTGCTCTTTATCATATCCATTACATCTGGCACCCCGAACGTTCATGTGAGTCAGGCAATCTAACGGACGTCTGCACAAAACATGAAAAAATGCTGTACCTCGTACAAATTCTAGTCAGTCTTGCCGGGGTTGTTTAGCTACTAATCTCCAAATTACTTTCAAATTCACGCGTTAATTGTAATTCACTGTTTTAAAGTATTTACGGCGTGGATTAAAACAAAATCATGAATATTTTAAATCGCAGCGAGCATTCGACGATAAAAAAAATAACAATACAGCGAGCAAATTATGAAAGTTACAATCGGTTGGAATCCATTTCAAAAAATATTCAGGGGGGCCCCAACTCCAAAAAAGAATTTCAAGATTTCACCCAGTGATGAAATTAAAGGGCAATTTTGTAATAAATCACTCTTTGAATTTTGGATAAAAGTGGATGCTGAATTTTCTGCACTGAAAACAAAGCATTTCGTATACTATTCATTTTAACATCATACCTTTTGAATCGGATTTTCTGCGATGGCTCTTTGAAGACAAAATATGTTTGGGCTAAATATCAAAAATAACTAGTGTCAATTTCTAATTTTTGTCTTCCTTTGAAAACTTTGTCTGCAAGAAAGCCCATGAAGTCACTGATAATTATTAAACTTGTTTTTACTGGCTGAAGTACCCAACTCTTAACACGAGTTTTTTTTTTTAAAAATGATAATACATTATTCTTGATAAATGCTTAATTGTAAAAGAGAAAAACCCAAGTGCATGTGACAAAGTATAAAAAAATGTCAAATGATTTATTGAAATGAATATCTATTATAAACGGTTTTGAATGAACTGTAATTTTAAGCCCCCATAATTATTTAAAAAAAATTTAAGTAATAAAAAAAAAATATAAGATTCTAATGAAAACAATTGTGTTATTTTTTTTAATTTTTAAAAGCGAAAACTTCAAAATGTTTTAGCCGGGATCGGGTGTCCCTGATACAAAGGGTTTGGGGGGGGATGATGCACCCCAATTCTTTTAATAATTATTTTCAATATACAAGATAAAATCACAATTTCAGTGAATAATTTAACTAAAAAAAATATACACCTATTTCAAGGATTTTTCTTTTGTCTTTCTAATTTGAGAAAATATCAATAAAACTGAACTAAATTGTTCCAAATGTTGACCTTAAAAAAGGAACAAACCCAAACACTTTTGCTAACATTACGGGAAAAAGTTATTTCAAGCAAAACTGTCACATTTTGTTCACGTTTTTTTTAATTTTAATATCCTTTGATGATCGACAAATATCCTGTTGAACTTTTTTTTCTTGTGTCTTTTGACAGGGGAGAAGTGCATTTGCGTTCCTTATGGCTTCATATTTTTTTGATAAAGTTCTTAAGTAGCTTTGAAAATTTTCCTTTCGTTTTTTGCTTATTGCTTTCAAATTTCTTTCGTAACATGATTAATATGCATTATTTCAGAATTTTTTCCTTTGTTTGATCAGCTTCAATTACCTTTAAAAGATCAATGACCAATTCTTTTTTTTTATTCTGCCATTTACATTTATAAACCATAATCGTCTAAAAATCACAATTAAAACCACTAAGTTATTCAAAAGGGAAAAAGCCGCATGTTCAAAAAAAAAATATTTTTTTAAAAAAAGTGGTCGTGCCCCGGGGAAATCGTCTAAACAGGACCTTAAAATTCTAAAAACGTTTCCACTCCCAAAAAAAGGGTATTTATCAATTCATTTTAGCTCCCCTTAAGACTGTCATATTAGAGGATTCTCTGTCAAGGTCATTGGTAACAAAAAAGCAGTTTTCCAAATTAACGACTTTTGTATTATATGTTTCCAAATATACTCATAAAAATAAATCTTGGAATTAATCCTAAATCTCAATATGCTTATCCATGTATCATAAAACTCTTTTTAAAGGAAAAAAAGCGCAACAAATTATTAATTTCCCAAATTCCTAAAAAAAGGGGTGCAGATAACCATACAAGTAAGTTCAGCCAGCAAAAACAATATTTTAGGTTAAAAAAAAACGTAATAAAAAAAACTCTCATCGTGGATTACAGGAAAGCAAACAAAATATTTTTTTTTTTAGTCTAGGATCAAAAAATAGCTAAGGCGTTCAAAGTAGAATCTTTTATTTTTGACCTTTTTTTTACCAGATGATATATATAAAAACATATCAAGTAAAAATCTGTATTTTTTTTTTTATATCAGAAAGTATTTTGTCTTTTCATTCCCGTAAATTAATTTTTTTAACCCTTTTTTTTCGATATGTTCGCGCCCCCCTTGAAGGGTTATCGCGCCCCAGGGGGCGCCCCGGTTTAGAAACACTGCTTTAAGCGCAAAATAATAAAAAATTGAAGAAAAATAAAAAAGTCGATAATCATAAAACAGAAAATTTTGTAACCTCTTGTTCATCATTTGGGTTTTCCTTCAAAATTCAATGGAACCTTGACATCCATACCATCACATTTGATTTAGAAGCTGATAAAAAGTTAAGTAAATTTAAATCAGAATTAAATTATCGACGTCTTACAAAAGTCTTCTTGATTCGGCAGAAATTAAATTCGACTTTTTATAAACGGGATATTCATCATGATAATAACAGCATAGCACTAAATGGGGGTACATGTAAATTAACCTTCAGAAATACCACGATTCAAGAATACAAGACGGCAATATAAACAAAAAACTTTTTTTTAAAACCCCACCACATAAAGTCTAGAAAAACGTGGGAAAAAAAATCAACAGTCGCAAAATACGTTGTCAGAGGATCAGAACGTTACATATACAAAGGCCCGATAATGTGAAGTTGAAGAGACCATTGAAAAACTTCAATTTTCAAGAGGGTGAAAACTCCTAAAATACAAACGTTTTCTTAACCTCTCGAAAAAGGGCTCCTTATTCCTCAAAATCTTTTTCCCCAAACATTTGGGAAAAAAAATCGTTTCACACCCGGCTTCCTCAGACACTGTCTCAACACTATTGGTTCTTCAACCGGTCCAGTCCCGGGCCCCTGCCTTATATCCCGTGCTTCTCAAACTTTCAATATTCGCGAAATATTCAATCATCATTTTTCATCGCCCCCCCCTTCATACAATAAAAAGTATTTGAGTTCAATAACACAATAATTTTGACACTAAAGCTAAATTCGACTTTAACCTTTTTATTGCCACCGACGTATAAATACGTCTTTTGTCAAATCTTTAAATTTTTTCTGGACGTATATATACGTTTTTCCCGGAAAAATGATAATTTCTGTGCACGGGTTATCTATAAAATTATTCCTAAGGCTTTGAAATCCGGAAAAAAACCTTTGACGGTGTTTACGAAGGATTTATTTTATTTCAAAGGATTTATTTATTTATTTTCCCTTTTTTTTCCCTCCCCCCCAAAAAAACATCAAAATCCGCATCTGCAGGGAAACAGGCTTTGGGGGAGCGAATCACGTAACTTTTAATCGACATTTTATAAGGAATTAATTAAAAAACCCTAAAAATTTCAAGATAAGTGTTAATAAAAACCCATGGGGGACACTGGTAAAAATAAAAACCTGTTCTTAACTTAAGTATTGTTAAATTAATAATAAAAAAAAAAATTGTATAGTCCTGATACATTTATAAGTGTATTATACCCATTTTTAAAATTGTATTTTATATTTCATTGTATCAGAAAGTATTTTTTTTTATTTTCAGTAAATTAAATTTTTTAAAAAAAATCTTTTTTTTTTTAAACTTTTAAATTCTCGCCCCCCTCTTGGGGTTATCACCCCCCGGGGGCCATTTGGTTTAAAAACACTGCCCTTATATGGGGCCACATGCAATAAGCCCACAGATTACCCCCAAAGTCGTCATGTAAGACCGACGCAAAATGAACAATCCTGCGCATCTTTTCTTCGCAATAGCGGACCATCCTTTCTGAACACGGGCCCCGGCAGGTCACGTGTTAAACAAAAGATATGGGAAAAAAGGCCAAGCCCGGTCTGTTGGAAGAAAAACAAAAAAAAATTTTTTTTACCCCTAAGGAACCGGAAAACCTCAGAAGGGGTACAAGGCGGATTTCATAAAGGGGGGGCTACATTCCCAAGGGGGCCCGGGAACAATAAAACCCCACAAAACAAGCTCCAACATTTTTTCTACAGGACTGTACATGATAATGAGTGTTCGAATTGTTGAGATTTTTAAAAAGAAAATTTCGTATTATTGCGTGTTGTAGTCCCCCCCGTCCCCAGATTTTAAAACCAAAAATATTTTGGGTTTTGCATATTTTGTTTTTAGTTCGAAATATAAAAAGATTTTTTTTGGGGTTTTTGAGAATATCAAAAAGTACCCCAGTATATTCTCATGGGATTCGATATAGGGACTCGAGTCGACTGTATTTATAAAGGCTTTTGGGAAAGAAACCCGGAAAACCATTTTTTTTTAATGAATATAAAATTTTTTAAATATAATCTGTATCAAGGCTAAGGGGGCCCGGAATGGGGGGTTAATTCATTATACCCCCAAGAATAGTAATTATTTCTACCCCCTTCCATTTTGCTATAAGTTAATGATTCTTAATACAGTGCCTTCCTCGTATGGCTTTTTTGTATTTAAACAGTAATCCAGAAAGTAAGTTCTGCCTTACTTTTTCGAAAGAACCGCGTTCAACATGCGTGGGCATTCTGCTGAGTTTTTTGGCAAGGGGGGTTTTTTCAGATCGTTGACTTATACGGTCCCTTTTTTGTCGGGGTTTTAAAATACTTAAAACTTTGATATCCTCCTCTAGATAGGGTTTGGTTATTATATTTCCCCAATGCGGGGGGTCCCCAAAAGTTTGTGAAATTAAATGACACATTTGTAATGTGGGGCCCCCAGTAGGGTGAGCGTTTCCCAATGTTTCCAGATGGTGGGTGAGGAAAATGTAAGTAGTGGAAATATGAAAGTAAAGTGAACGAAGTTATAGGGGGTTTGCGATGGGAACCCCCGGCCACTTTTCCCCGGGCTGGTCTGAACCAAGCGACTTTCTTTTTGGGAAGCACCAAAAAGCCCTTTTTCTGGTTGGCAAACACTTTCGGGGTGACGATGGAGGCATCGAAAACCGTTTTTAACGTTACGATAAATCCCTGAAAAAATGGTGATACCTATTGAAAAAGTCCCGGGTGGGGCTTTTTTATTTTTAACCCAAAATTTATTGTTTAATCATTCTCCCCTTTTTTTTCTGTTCAAAGAAGCTTTTTTTTGGTTTACTTAATAATACTGAATCAGTAAAAATTTTTCGATGTTTTAAAAAAGGGGAACCCTTTTTTTCATTCTTCCCTGGTTTGGGAGTTTTCTTGAACTTTATAAAGATGGACTTACTTCCGGTTATTTTTTCCCAGTCCAGCGAAAAATTTATTTTTTCTCTTCTGTATGTTGCTGGTCAAGTGTATGTTAACTTTTAAAAAATGATTTTACTAAGACATTAATAAACAATTGGTCTAGTGTTTCAACAAAATTAATAATCAGAAATTTTCCCGAAAAAAGTATTCTTCCTGAATGTTTTTTTTGTTTTACTCTTTAAAAAAATTTAAGTATAGGGGGGGAATGGTTCAGTAAAAGCAAGAAGTGTGCTCCTGTAGGTATATAATATTGCAAGCAGATAGTACAAAATTAGATGTATCTATCAGATCGGTTTAAAAACTTTTCACCGGCTTTGTTCCCCGAGATCATTTTTTGGGGTTTTCCCCTTAAAGGGCTCTCTTTAAATTTTTTTCAGCCTCGATTGGTAAACTGCCAGCCCCACAAAACAGCCAACATGCCAATAGATGAGTTAATAAGTAATGGAAACCCCTTGGAATTGCATACAGAATTTTTATCCGATGTCAAGCAAAAAATAAAAAAAGTGCCAAAACAGTAATGCAGGTAACAAAAAAAAAGTGCATACTAAAAAAAAGGGTTTGAAAATTTTGTTTGAGTTAAACTCAAAGCATCTTCTAATGTAGATATTTTTTGAAGATTTTTTTCTTGTTTGCTGACTGTAAATTTCTTCGAATGGACGGGCTTGTATTTCAGATGTGAGTTCAATTACCAAGTCCAAATGTTCCGACAAGATAAAAATAATACGGGAAAGCTATTAAATTAATAAACGTCGGAATAAAATTGAATTGAGAGATATCAAAAAACTAATTAAAAAGAAAGTGGGGGAAAAAAAGGGTCCCATACTTTCCCCTTTTCTTTTTTGAAAATTTGAAGTAAAGCCCCAGGGGAAAAAAATAGTGGAACACAACATAAATAACAGAAAAAAAGAACTTGGGCCCCCTTTTTAAAAAAAAATGTATGATTTTTTCGGGAAATTTTTAAAACTTAAAAATCCTTCTGTTTTTGTCTCAAAGTGTACCAGATGATTGTACTTACAACGTAACAACAAAAATTAAAAAATATATTCTAAAAAAAAGGGGCATCCCCGGGAAACTGAATCCCCCATACTATTAATGGGGGAACTCCAAACTCGCAAGAAAGAGTGAAAACAAAAAAACACAAACGAAAATTTTAGTTAGAAGTGTTCTGTTTGAATCTTCTAAAAGATCTGCTGAATAAAGAAATCGCCTTAAAAAGTTTTGGGCCCCTTCGATGAAACACAAGGAGCTGAATTGCTTCCGGGGTCGAGGCCTTTTCTCATTCTTACATTTTTAAAAATGGAACTTTTTATTTTTTGGGTTTAAAAAGTTTTCGTAAGTTTCGTTTTTGGGAAAAAATTTCTTTTTTTATGAATTTATATATTGCTATATTAAATTCTAATTTATATTTTACCCAAACGCTATCGTTTAACCCGTGGACTGTATGAAATTGTGTTCTAAGTCTAAAAAATTCGGGTTTTGAATTCCCGTCTGGTGAAAAAATTTATTTAATAAAAACTCCCAAAAGATTTGATATTGTTGGGTGGAATTTTAATAATGAAGAATATTTCGATAGGAATTGAATATATAATTCCCCAATTGCATATTTCAAATGTATAACTACATATTTCCAAAAATTGAGAATTTTGACACAAAAATATTTCATGAGGCGTATTTACATTGAAAAATACGCCCGATTTTTGCCACAAGACTACTTTCCCCAAAAAAGGGGGCTCCCCCGAAACAGCACTACCTAAAGGCTTAGACAAGTCAACAAATATTTAATAAATATGGAATTATTTATTTACAAAACATGAAGCACTTATTCCAAACATTTTCTTTCATAAGCTAAGCCCCACTAATTTGCAGCATGCATTTTTGGGATAGTTCGTCTTTTTTTGTAAATATAAATAAAAAGGTTACCTAAATAAAAGAGCTTTGTTATTTAATTTTTTAAACTATAAAATTTTTTTAAACAATAACACTTGCTTTGTTTTTTAGAAGAATCCATCCATCCATTTCAGAGGGGTACAAATCTGTGGAAAATGTACATCCAAAAAAAACAAATTTTCCCTTTATATTTTTTAAAAGCATTTATTGATTGGGTTTTTTTTTGGAAACTTTTTAAAAAAAATGTTCAATTTAATCCCAATGGATTCTCCCCCCCCGTGTTTACATCGATTTTTTAAAGAATCAATCTCAATGGGGGGGCAATTTATTATTTTTTTTAGACAAAAAACCCGTCATTTATCAAATATAAAAAATGTTAAAAAAATTAATCGTTTCCCGGAAAAAATCTTTTGTGGGAAAACAGCGAATTTTTAATCTTTTTCTTTTTCCTTCTTTTTTTAAAATTTTTTTTATTTTCTTTTTTATACACTTGTTTAGGGGCTATAACGATAAGATTTGACATTTTTCTTTTTTTTAAAAAAAATGTTTCGTTTTTTTTCAGGCAAAAGGATTATAAAGGGAAAGTTTTTTTTTTTTCTCAAAAACAAAAGTGATTTTTTTTTTGAAAATATAATACAGAGAAATACGACAAAAGGGGTAAAATCAAAATACGAAAGTTGACTAAAATGATGGTCAAAAACCCAAGATTGTTTCAGACCGATTGGTTTTGAAAATTCTGAAAGTATAAGTATTCCAAAATTATTTAAAAACAAGGATGATCATATTTAGAAACCCTTTTTGTACCCCTTTTAAAATATTTTAAACGGGGCTACCCCATTTTGTTTTTCCCCGCGACAATACTCTAATTGTTGGAAATTTAAATTTTTTTTTTGGGCAAAAATTTGCTTCTCAGCATAAACTTGAATAAGGTTATGACCACCATAGAAAATGTAATCAGGGTTACCAGATTGGGGAAATTTTTTCATTCTAAGATGACGTATTGGTTTTGGGAAAACCGATATCGACAAAAAACTTCTAGAAATTTCCGTGAGGCTATGTTTTTTAGACCTTTCAAAAAAAAGGGAAAAATGAGCTCCCGAAAAAAGTTCAACCGAAATCATAATCTCTTTTGCTTTTTCCCAAAATGGGGGAAAAACTTTTTTCTGCTTGAGTTCCTGTTCATGGGAAAAAGTTCTAGAAAGCTGTTTCTGGACTTATTAAAAACTTTTTTTATGAAGCTTTCCTTTTAAACTTTGTAAGTAATCCTTTATATTTGTTCAATTAAAAAAAGGTTTTGCATTCAAATAATTGAAGTCTTCGGCTTTCTTTTTTTCCCCCCGCAAAAATTTTCACAACAATATTACAATAAATTTGCAATTTGTACGAATATTAAGGTTATCACCCTATTTTTTAAAAACGCAGTCCCGTCAGTACGTAGGGAACAAAAAGTATTTCTGTAAATTTACCCCTTACTACCCAAAATTTTTAAAAACTCGTAGGACGGAAGGGGGGACCTTTTTCCCATTAAATGTCACTTATTAATAAAGGGAATAATACAGGAAACCTCGCTTTAATTTTTTTATAACAAGGTTGCAAGATATAAAAAGTAGATTATGCTTTTCATTTTTAAAACAATTTTTGAAGTTCAAAATTCGTTAAATTTGAAACCAAAAAATTTGTGTTCTTTATTTTTAGTTTTTTTTAAAATTCACATTATTAAAAAATAAATTGAAATTCTATCACATTACAGACATGGCCTTTTATTGCCTACAGAAATGGAGGAAAAACAATTAACACTTTTTCATTAAATGTTAAATAAGTTTTAATTTGGGGGGTTTCACTTTTAAAACACTTTTAGGGAATTTTTTTGATGACCAGTAAAATATAGAACTTTAAGTTTTTTTTTTCCATTTATTTATATGTAATTTGGGGTATGTTTTACAAATTGTTAGCCAACAATATCCCAAAAGAACGTGAAATGTAGCTTCGAAACACACACCCCTCCGGGGAAAAAAAGGACGCTTCCTCCACGATTAAAGGCTGATTGGCATCTGAAAAAAATTTAAAGCCGTTTTTTAAACTGTAAGCTTAAATGCACCGAATGGATTAGATTCAATTGAAAATACCAAAAATTGGATTTTTGGTAGACCTCTGAAAAAAAGTTTCGAATTTCATGTTTTTTTTGGTTTTTTTTTTATAAAAAATAGAAATATTGAGAATTTTGGAATGATCATAGTCCATTCTATGCGTATATATGTATGAGTCTATCCTATAAATTTGAAGTCATTCGGTCAAACCGTTCTTGAGATAGGATGGAGGAAAGTTATAAAAACACAGTTTTGGGGAAAACGCGTTTAAAGTTTCGAGTCTGGTTAAAACTATGAAAATCTTCAATTAGCGATGCCTGGTCCATAGAGTACTCCTTCCTCTTTCTCTTGGAATTCTTTCAAAGCAGATTGTTCAGATCTAGTATCAATTCTTTCTTGTTTAATGGCATAACTCGTGCGCCGCTTAGAGTGCAAGGTGCGCCATTCATCACATTTATGTACATAAGTATGCGCTTCTCGGCCAACGGGGCGTCTCATAGTCGTCATTACTTTTAATACTCCCACAAAACCTTCGTTGAAGATAATAAAAGATATGTATGTATTGCAATTCAAACGATCTTGGGGTCAAAGTGTCATGTTTTTAAACAAAAGTTCAAATCAACGAATTTATAGATTCCTTTATTGTTTTGCGTCTCTGCAAGAAAGATAAATCAGAAATAGCAGCAAATACTGAAACAAACTCCAAAATTCAATACGCAAAACTTGGAACGATGGGAACCTCCATTTTCATGCTGTTTTTTTTAGTTTTCTCGCAAAAGATGATGTAAATTCCGTATCATTTTGGGTGGTAAAACGGTTTCCACTAAACTTTCACTTTTTATTACGACCAGGATGAATATTTCCAGTCGTACTTCCTTTGTGACCACTCATTGCGAAAATAAATAATTTGTAGCTGTTGCGATCTTCGAAGCTAAGCCAAAAGACTAAAACGAAATATTCAATAACTATAGATATTTCCTTTTAAACCTGGACTAACTTGTCTATACTTGTATGAAAGAGTATATTTGTATAGAAAGGTATCTCAGGTATCAAGCCGACTACGCACAATAGGCCCAGCCTTCGACAGCCAACTCAGCGCTCCAAACAACTTCTTATTCTATATATAACTGCTGTATCTTTATAACTACTTTGAATTTTAAAAAAACACTACCATCGTATTCTAGACATGTTAAAGAAGCAATTTCTAAAAGAAAAGAAAAAATTCAATTTTTGAACCCATTACATGGGTGAACCCCTTAATTTGTTTTCACTCAATTTGTGGCGTAATGGGTTAAAAAATGTTTAACAAAAGAAAGCATATACTTGTAAGAATTGCAATAAAACCGTGTTTTGATAAAACCACAGAATAAGAACAATAATGACTGTGTGACTACTAGTACGATATAACTTTGATTAACCACTGTCATCTCTTTTCACGAACATTAATAATAAGAAAATAGTTTCTGTGCAGAAACCAGAGGTAAAAGAGTTCTGGTAGTGTTTCCGTTTCGCATTAGGTGGCGTGTTTTATCTTTTAAAATAAAGTATTACTTGTGGCCACCTATGAGACTTACAACTACACCATTGCTCTTATGTAATTATATGATTTTTCAAGTTATCATTATCTAAATAAGTAAGTATCAGTCTATACAAAAATACTTAGCTTCTATGAAGGGGCCGATAGCTAGCACTTTATGCAATTACTGATACAATGCACTTAAGGTATCCGACTACGTTCGGAACCGTGATTTTAAAAAAGCACATAAATGGATAATTTTCATGATATTTAGTGTCAGTCAGATTAGAATACAAATATAAAATTATTTTAAGGACATTATGACAAAAGAAATTATTTAAATACAATATTTTGGTAAGAAATTAACTTAAAATAACCTTTTTTCAAAATGTTCTCTTTTTGTGAAAGATACTTCTAAAATAATAATATTTTGTGTGTGTGTGTGTGTGTTTATATAAAGTAAAGACTTCTCCAGAGAGTCTGAACTAGGATTTTTGAAAAATTCACGTTATTTTCAGAGTTACCACCAATTGAAATAATCATTGGCGTTTGTTTCTTAAAATTTCTCCCCTCTGTTGTCGTAAAACATGGATAAACCCACTTCTAAGTTATAAATTTCAAAAATTCTAGTTGAGCCTCTGTACAGAGGTCTGAGCTATATGCAGGCAAAATAATATTATAATAGAAGCATTTTTCATAAAAGGAGAATGTTTTGAAAATGGGTCATTCTATGTTCATTTTCTGTCAAAATAGTGTACTTCAATAATTTTTTATTGTAATACTATTCTTAAAACAATTTTATATACGTTTTCTAATCTAAGTGACACTAAATATCATAAATATTATCCATTTATAAGCTTTTGAAAAATCACGCTTCCGAACGTAGTCGGATACCTTAAATATTTTTAGAAATGAATGGAAATACTTTTTAGTTAAAGAAGTAGTTTTAATCTAATACTTCTAAGGAAAATCATAAAAAAATTGTCGGTTTTTATATTCAAAGAGTTTTGGTGATGTGGGAAACCTATACTAATTTTTATATGTATTCGTGAGTAAAATGTATCAGAACACGGGGAAAAATAAATATCAATTATCCACTGTGGAAATTGCCAAACCGCACTTATTCAGATGTCATTTGGTCTCATTAACCGAATAATTATGGTCACGAACTCATGACAGACGTTGTTTCTGTCTAACTGAGGAACAGCCGAGTGTAGGAGCTCTTAAATCTGTTGATTCCCAAAGTCCTTACGTTAACGTATGGTGGAAGTTTGTTAGTGCTGTGCCTTATAGAGTGTCATCCACGTCACTTGACCGTGGCTCAGAATTACGAGTTCGTTACCAATATCCCTCGTTGAAGATTCTGTCCAACGTCAACATATGCGTCATACTTCATTTAAATTGATTTATTGCTTACTAATGTCCAGTCACAAGAGCTACACGAGTGCTATTGGCAATTGCTTATGGAGTCCAGGGTTATCCAACAGAGAATATGTATAGAACTATTAAACTGGTTATGTGGCATGATCTATCACCACAAGAGAAGAGTCGCAAAATTGCATTTAACAAAATCAATTAAATTAGCATGCGTTATTTACATTAAATATTGTATTACAGAATAGGATAAACAATAGTAAGTCGATGTATTAGTATAAAACATGATATTGAAATAAATTAACAGCTTTACAGAATTTTTTTAAACAGAAAACAAAAAACTAGCTCAACATAATGTATCACTTATACACAAAAGTAAGCTTTGAATCACTGAAAGGATAATAATCGCCTGTGGCTCTACACCCCCTACAACCACAGTCAATCAAGTCAAGAAAATAAAAACTGCTGGAAAAGGAAAACTCGAGCATATATACATACAGAAAAACGGGTTTTTGCATTGTACAAAGTATACTACATGTACTATTAACACCATATACAAATGAAGCATAAAGTGTTGTGAAAGAACAAAAATGTATATTGTGACGTTGGCTCAATAGTAGAACACTTCCCGACAATACTTGCGAAGATTGACGTACGTGGTGACCAAGATGTCTAAATGGTACATTGTATCGTCCAAAAAAGACCGGGTGCTCTTTTCTGATGCTTAGGATATAACACTTATGTCCCGATTCGGAAAACGGTTTTGATGTCGCCACACCTTTTCTTTCTTCGACATCCAGACAATTTTAGTCTCGCCGTTCTTTAGAAAGAAAGCTCCTGAGAATAGTATCCTTTGTGGAGTCACCTTCACACATGTGGGCCGCGAATGATTTGAATGAAGAGGAATTTCATCCTGTCGTGATCAAGACATACCCTGAGTATCAATGTGACTTGGCGGCTTATAGCCCTCCAGATGTTGAACTAGATATGGCGTCGGAGTTCGGTTCAGACGAGCTGGTCTGTTGTCTCCCACCGAAAATGAAATAGGACTAAAGTGGGGAGAGCCGTGTGAAGATCTGCTGCGCCCGCCAATCAGAGATGATTGAGGGCGTGAAAGTGGCCCACCCAGGGAGTTTAACGGGTTAGCTTGCAAGTTGACAAGGGCTTTCTCGATCTCCATCAATTTTGGGCATTAACTTCCAATTAAGTTTTTTCTACTTTGATGACGCTCTATAGAGGTTGCGGGGGCAGCCGCACCTCAAGGACCAAGGGAGATGAACATCACAGATTTTTGAAAGATGTAGTGTCGAGAGTCGGCAGAGCAACGGCTAGAATGAACTAATTTTGAACCAAAATTTTTCTACAGTGAAATGCTGTGAACATCATCAAATTACTAATAAATATTCTATTATGTTTAATTATTTTGGAATAAAAAGAATTTTTAGCAAACAGCTGTGTGAACCCTCACGCTATCCGATAAGGAAGTAATCTTACTGGGCTCACATCACTACAATAAGAATCACTTACAAAAAATATTCAAATAAAATATATGATACAAATAAATACAGAGAGAGAGTCAAGATTAGCAAACCAGATAACAGAAAAACAAACTGAACCGTAAAAAGGTAAAAACAGATTTTAAAATAAAATTAAAGTAAAAAAAAAAGAAAAAGTAAAATAAGAAATAAATTTTCAGTTAGTTAGAGAATGTTCTTCTGAATCAAAAAGATAAAAACTGTGCACTAAAATAAATTCAATTTTCTTAATATGAAATTTTACCCAATGTTCAAATAGGCTCAACAAGCAAATCCAAAAAATACTGAAGCAATAATGATTTTACATTAAACAATCAATGAAAGCACAAAAAATAATAATTTTTTTTTGTTGGAGATGCCTTTTTTGCTAATGGAAAACAAAAAATTAACTTAATGAGAGTATTCAAATGATTCAGTAAGGATTTAAACCATAATCAAGAAGCATCTAGAAAGTAGGGAGTACCAAGAGCAGGGCTTAGTAAAGTGATAATTTTTTGCAAAACTACAGAAAACACATAGCGATCCTTGGCCTTGACAGATTCAGAAAAACAATTTTGAGGTAGGGATGGTGATTCTTTCTGAAAAAGATCGATTTTTAAATCAATTCGAACCGTAACCTGATGAATCGACTCACAAAAAATCGACGTCTAAAAGATCGATTTCTAAGAAATTGATTTTTTTTCAAATCTGCATTTACAATGTAAATATAAATCCATTTTATGAAAAGCAAAAAAATATATCATAATAAACGATCTCTTATCAGTAAAATCAGGGAATTTTTTAGTTCAGGGAATTCGACAATTACAATTATTTTTAGTACCATGTCAAAGTATCAGGTATAAAAGAAGACATTTATTTTCTAAATGTATTTTTTACATTAAAAAGTTTAGGAAATAGATTATATAGCTTATAATTCCCAATGCTTAGTATCTAAGCTTTTTAAAAACAATAGTCTGTCAAGTCTACTGAGATCCACAAGTGGTTCCGCTCATCACTCGCGATGTTATCGGCAATCGAAAAAAAGGCGCTCACGAGGAACAAATGATCCCACGATACTTACAGCGATTTACGTACCCTCAGTTATTTATTATTCCGTAACAAACACTACATAAAAATAAATATTTATTTGCTAATTACAGCACATTACGACAGTCACTCAATCAAGACATAAACAAATGACGCAATATCAACAAATACAAAAAGTCAAAGATTACAAACGAAACTTTGTTTTTGTTTATTAAAGAGTGGCGAAAGAAACTAAGCACACCGGCATCTCGCGAGTTTTTGAGTAATTAACCCTTTAACCGCCAACACAACGTAATATTACGGGTTTTAAAAATAGTACATTCAACTAATTGTAAATAATATATTTTATGGTTTTTACGTCGATGGTTTTTTATGTCGATTTTCTAGGATGAAATATCGATTCACTGAATCGATTCAGTGCTACATATCGATTTTTTTGGCACGAGAAATCGATTCTCCGATTAATCGATCTCAGGTCAGCATCCCTATTGTGAGGGTTAGTTTTTTATTTCAATCTAGGTAAATAGCACGAGAACGGACCATGATAATTTAAAAAATGAACCATGTGCCCAGTATTGGGTGTCGACAAGTATCTTTTGACTCTATGACCGATATATACATTTGATAATAATCCAAAATCTGTTCCGATCTTCAAACAGATAGTTTTAAAATTTTGTGAAGTAGAAGTGAGAGGCCACCTCTTTACCGTCTGAAGTAGCAAGTTTAGCACAGCAGTTTGCGATATCATAAGAACTTCCATAATATGCTTTAATCCAGTATATAGAGTTTATTTTTAATTGTTTTTTAAATAGGATGCATTGTTTGTTAAACCTTAGAGGAAAGATAATGATAACAGACTATCTGCATAAATATGAACTCTAGCATTATTTAATACTGCCTATTCGACTGAAAATCATAGTTGTGGAATATCTTTGCCTCTGAAAGACAGTATTCTAAATTTAAAATGATAACTTCCGCTTAGAGTTTCCCGGAAAGGAAACAAAAGAGATGCACATTGTCTCTAAACTAGTACTGCGATACATCAGTATATACCTTCCACTTTGAGAGCTCTTACAAAAGATTATAAGAAATCAGTCTTTGAATAAGACTGACAGTATGCAACAAAATATGATTGATATTGTTCGTCTGGATGTTTTCAAAATAATTATTATGGAGGGATTCCAAGTCTGATACTAAATACCTTTTATAGAGTTTAAAAAAAAGGGAAACGGAGGAATACCTGTTAAAGTACGATGCGTTTCAGTTATTTTTAGCAAATATATATACACTATATGAATTTCAGTTTTATTATTCTTTGGGAAGTGAGTGCACCAACCCATATCCTCTACGCTCCTGGTAATAATGGGTTAGTTTAGAAATATATCATGTTTTGAAAATATTGTTGCTAGGATACGATTCAAATTTAGTATTCTATTGAAAGGAGTCGATAATTTCTATATTTTCCCTTTAAAGTAATTATTATTCAGGGATCAGAGAGTAAATAATCGATTATTAAATTAATGTGTTTTGTATGTTGAACAAGTTAAGAAGAATTGTTATTAATTTTAAAAATTAGATTCTTCTTCAAAATGAAATCATTAAAACAGAATCACCACATGCTCCAAGACTAATTTTCAGCTTACTTGAAGACACTGCAATTGTTTTTCAATTCCTACTATTAGTTCACACTCTCTATATATTTATTTATTATCTTGGTGGAATTTTCAGTCGTTAATAAAATACATTTTTAAAGCGCTTAATTGAGCTGAAATTTTATATACATAATTATTTTGGATGGCAATACAATAATTTAATAAAATTAATAAAAATTAATTAAAACTAATTATTTAAAGAATTACAAATACACACAGCCACGTTGACATCATTTTTGGTGACTTAGCAACCCTTTTGGCGACTTGTGTCAAAGCTTGAAAAGGTTTTTTTCCTCACGTTTTAAAGCATTCAGTTGAACTGAAATTTTATAGACACGATTGTTTTGGATAACAATACGATACTTTAATGATAATTGATAAAAATGAAGTTACAACTTAATGTTGTGATTCTGTCATATGTATATACATATTTATATTAACTGTAACTATTTAATAAAAAGTAGCTAAAATAAAATTTTTCTTTGTTGATCTAAGTAGGAATTGACTTAAATTTTTTTACATTACTTGTTTCAATTGAAATATCTAAATGGAGACTATTTAATGTTGTTGTTGTTACTAATGCCACCTACCTGACAGTCTCATATCGAAGTTCACGAAATTTATCGCGGAAAAAGGGCTAGAGTACTCCTGTCGTTAGGCGTACGATTTCTCATCAGAATTTTACTGTAATCATGGCATTCATGGTATTCTATTAAACACAGACTGTTAAAACTAAAATCAAAATTAAATTACTGAGATGTCTTACAAATGGCTTTTTGATTTGATATAATTTAAATTTTACAGTTTAAAGGGGATATTCATTAAAAGAATAAGAGCATAGTGCTGATGGGGATACATGTATATTCAGCATCAAAAATACCATGAATGATTCAAAAATACAGAACGGCATTTACATACCGAAACTTGTTTAATAAACCTCACCCTGAAAAAGTAAGTAAACATAACTTAGAGAGACCAAAATCAACACTCGTAAAATATGTTGTTAGAAGACTCAGATAACTGATACATTTATTTATGAAAGCAATATGAAGGAAACAAGAAAAGTCATACTATTTTTTATGAATATACAGCAATTTTTGTCAAGTAAAAGTGTATCAGCCTTGTGAAAGATTAACCCGTCATACACTTGAAAATGCGAATATTATTAAACCATTATCCTCTCCTTATAAGTTAATGATTGTGAATATTGTTACAAATTTTGTGTAAATAGTGTAAATAATTTGTATTTGAGTGTTTAATGCATTTATATTACTCTATGTTATATTTATTTCATGTTAAAATTGTGCAACTCACAAGCAATGCCGCCCCTTACGTTATAATGGCGATTCAATGAGAACTTGGCGAAATCTTGGCGGTAGAGCCAAGTTGGCATCATTTTTGGCGACCATTTTGGTGGCATTGGCGACAATGTTGGCGAGTTCGGAACCCTCTGGAATCTTCTAGAAAGTAGTAGATCTCTCCACTAGTGTCACGTTCAATGACACGAGCGGTTACATTTCTAGAAGTTTCTGTCGCGCCTATAAGAAAAGATGTTTCGCCGGTACGGCGATCAGTCTGATTTTAACCAGTAAAGAGTGAGGATTGTTTTGACTAGCGATTAGCTCGGCTGTGCTTGTGAATAATCTTTTACATACGTGTATTTTAAACACTGGTGATTGTGTTTGATTGCTTTTGAAGGTGTGATGACCTTCGGAGATTTATTCTGTGAATATTGCTGCTGAATCCTGTATTTAAAGGATTGGATTTTTGTTAAAAAATTCCCTTCGCTCTTGAAGAACTGTTTATATTCTTTGTGATTGTTTTGCATATAAAACCCTCGAGCCCTCGAATCTACGTAACAATATAGTGTCTTCATCGTATGGTAGTTTTTGCGTTGACTAGGGTAATCCAGAAAGTAAGTTCTGCTTTACATTTTCGCCTCAAAACAGGCTGTGTTCGTTAGTTCATGTATGCACGTGTTTTTGCTGAGTTACTGGAAAGAAAGAAAAGGCATTTTCAGACTGCTGACTTACATGGTGCTTATTTGGTGAGAGTGGCTGAAAACAATTGAGCGTTACGCTGCATGCAAGATACAGTCACAGACAAATTTGGGAAGTTAAAGGACCCAATACAATGAGATATTCCATGGCCGGAACGTGGATGCTGCAACTCAATGAAAGAAGTGAACATGTGCCCGAAAGCGAACGAAATTATAGAATTGCGAATGGAAGCTTTTGCCCACTCCTACTACAGACTGGATCTCGCACCAAATGACTTTCATCAGTTCTCCTTAAGTCCTTTTTTTGCTGGCAAGCATTCCCGGTGGACGATGAGATTAGATGCATTACTACTCAATGGTTCACATCGCATGCGGCATTGTTCTTTGATGAAAGCATCCGAACAGTCATGACCCGCTACGATAAATGCTTAAACAATTTTGGTACATATGTTGAAAAACAGTTCGGCTATTTTATTTCCTTATTTAATAACAATTAGTTGCTAATGATTGTTTCCTTAGGCTTAATTGCCAATACATAGTCCATTAGGAAAAAAAATGATTTTTTCCTTTCTTTTCTGTTACTAAGTGAAACTTAGTTTGTTGTTTGCCCAATATTACTGGGTCAGTATGATTCTAGACATATAAAAAATGTGTTTACATCATATTTCCTGTTGTTTCAGGAGCGTTTTGACTTTTCCAAGATTAATTGGCTTCTAAAGAGTTCATGTCCCAATCCAAGGAAACATTTTAGTTCTGCTTTGAGTATGTACGCGCTCAAGTTTGTTATTAAATAAAACTAATTTTGACGAAGTTCGATGTACAACTGATTTAGTTTTTCAGTACATGAATAATTTCTTTCTAAAGTAATTCTTCTTGAATGTTTACGTTAGTTTTTACTCATTAAAAGTACAGTATAGGTAAGAATGGTTCCAGCCAAAGCCAGAAGTGAGCTCCTGTAGAAATATATAATAGTGCAACCAGAGAGAACGAAATTGGATGTATCAATCAGATCCATTTCTGAACGTAGTTCACATACTTTATTCTCAGAGAGCAACTTTTGTCGACATTTTCTCCTGTAAGCTTTCTTCAAATTTTCGGCCTCGATTGGCAAATTGCCTGCCTTCCATAAAATAGCTAATAAGCCACAAAATGAGTTCATAAATAATAAAATCCATTCCATTTGCGTATTCAATTTTGTGTTAATCTTAAGATATATTAAGACGGCGAAAACAGCAATGCAAGAACAGAAATGAGATACACATATGAAAAAAGAAGGCACGGAAAAAACCTTTTGGGTTAAATTCAATGCATTTTCTATTTCGGACATTTTTCTGAGCATATCTATTTGCCTTCTAACTGTAAACTCTTCGAATGGGCAGTCCCGTATCTCAGAAGTGAAATGAGTTACCAAGTCGCAAATGATCTGGCAGATAAAGCAATACAAGAAGGCTACTAAGTTAATAAACGTTGGATATGTAAATATATTAAGAAATATTCTGATACAATTAACTATGAAAAAAATGGGGTAATTTGTTTTAATTCCATAAATATACCATTCATTGCTTCGACTTTGACTGGTAAAAAACAGTACCACAATAATGATAGGTGTAGAGTAAATAAATAACAAAACAAGTATTTGAGGCTTTGTTAAGGTCAATGTATATTTTTTTCGCAATATTTTCAAAAGAGATGCCAAATTTTTTCGTTTTTGCCTCAAAGCGTACCAAACAATTGCGCTTATTACGTAACAGCTGAAATATAATATAGACGCTTTAAAAATGGAGTCGTCTATTTTAAAACTGAATGTCGTTACATATGCTATAATGATATCCAAATTCTTTATGAAGAGCAAAAACAAAAATAAGCGGAACACAGATTTAGTTAGAAGCGTTCTGTTGGAATCTTCTAAAAGATCTACCCAGTAAAGAAAACGCCAAAGGAGAGTTCGTCCGCGGTCGCATCCAACAGGACTCTTGGAGTTGAAAAGCTTATGGAATGATTGAATCTTCTTTTCGTTCTGAAACAATTTCCCTTCTAAAAGGGGATCCACTATTTTTGTCTTTGTCTCGCACCTATCGTTTAATATTTTTAGGGAATTGTACATTTCAATCACACTCTAATATTCACTAATATACATCCATGGTCTTAGAATTATTTGCACAAAGTATATTGCACCTACTCCGGAAATACCATGCGCAGATGACAACGGAGGCTTAAATCACAGTTTAAGAAATGTTAGCAAGGAGGGTTGAATGTAGGTTGCGGAGTGTAAGTAGCTTTATCAATCTTACTTCATGAAAAAATATTCACATCCTTACTTTTAAGAATCATAAATTTTCCTTTTTAAAAAAGAGGGGTGATATACTTCTTACAGATCCAAAAACCAAATTCCTATTAATGCTTTGACAGGTTTTAAAAAAATCGATTGTTGCTAGGGAATTCTTCAAACTGAAAGTAAACAAATCGTTTTATAAAACTGACTCTTATTTTTCCTGAGATATCATCTTTTTTGCTATGTAATTTTTTTAAAATAATTTATAAGTCATTTTAATTTAGAAAGAAAAATTAATCAATATGTGCCAAAGAGCAGAAATCATTAAAAACAATCTTCTTAAGTCTTTTCAGTAAAAAGCAAATTCTTCATCTTACATTTTTTTCTTTCAAATGTCAATTGTTTACATACACAAAGAGATTCTCTCTGTAATGTCAATCAAAAGAGGAACATGGGGTTTATTGATTATGTTTCATTGAAAACTTTCACCACATGTCGTAAAATGTGAAAAGTTTCAAAGAAGAAAAAAAATGCACAAAGTGCGATTTGAGTTTACAAGAATAATGATCAAGACAACAACCAGTAGAATATAAAGTGTTCAAAAAATGCCGGGAGATTGAAAAAATTAGTGATACTGTAACGTCGTCAGTAGTAAGAAAACAAGAAAATTTGTCACAGCCTTATTTTAAAATTTACACAGTATTTAATAGCTTCATATGTTATTAAAATGTTCATTAAATAGGCCCGGGGGACAGTTTTTTTCACTGGAGGTCAATCCTTTTTCCCCAAGGACTCGACAATCCATTGTTTTTCCCGGGGCTCCTCCCCAGTTTGTCCATTCGGGGGCCCCGTCCGTCTCCCCAGGGGCTCATCCCAAGCTTTTTCCCCTCTCCGTCCATTTTTTTCCGTCGCCCCGGTTCAAGTTTTTTTCGTTTCTTTCCCTCCCAAGTTCCAAAATTCACCTCTTTTAAACCCCCAGGGGGGGGTCCCCCACCCCCCCTCTTCCCCTTTATTGGCAGGTAAAAAAAGATCGCCCTCGCCCCCGGCCCCCGCCCCTTTTAAAGGGAAACACAAACACATTACTCGTCTGTCGGGAACCAAGGGCCCCCATAATTTCACCCAACGAAAAAATTTTTCACACCTGGGCCTCTAGCCCTATTCTCTATGCCCGACTTGAATACAGGCTTCGCCTTTTCCCAGACTTTCATCGGGGTGCCTTTGCCCCGGCTTTTTTTAGCCATTGAAATTTCCCCAGACCCGATGTCTGCGCTTGCCCACCCGCAACAAACAATGCCCCCTGTCCACCTTCTTGTCCCCCAAAATCTGTTTGGGGCCATAAAACCAGATGAATAATGGGGGGGGTCACCCCAATCGAAGACGTCACAACTCCTTCCCCTGGGGCCCATTTCACTGGACTGCCTGTTTCAGGCTATTCAGTTCTTAACATTTCACACCGAAAGGTTGTCATCAGGAGACGCCAGGACAAATCAAGTAAAAATACAATCAAAAAAGAAAATAAATAAATAAACCCAAAATTCTATAAAACATTCCCAACCAAAAACTTAAATCCCAAATTTTGGGATTCTTTTTCCTTTTCTGAAAAGAACATCACCCCTTTAAATTTTCAGGGTTTTAAAAAGTTAAATCAAATCATTTTTCCCCACTCTAATTCTAATACATCAAATCGCTCAATAAATTGTGTTAAACATCTGTATATTCACCTTACTAAGAGATAAAAAAAATTTTCAAAACACATAATACCTTCCCTTACACACACAAAACACTCATACTCCTAAGATATTAATTCACACCTAGCACAAACCCAAAAATTGCATTCCCATCTACTAATTCCAACGGTATTAAATAAAAAAAAATAAACACCTAAAATTCCAAGCTTTGCAAATAACATTAAAAAAATTTTTTTTAAAAATTAAAGGGGTTTAAATAAAACCTTCAAATTAATTTAAAATTTTTTGGCTTTGGGTAGGATTCTCACAACCATTAGGGAAAAATTTTTTCAGGGTTTTCCTTCTAAAGTTAGTTTTGGGGGGAAAAATTAGACATTTTTTGGGAATAAAATTTAAACATACTTCATTAGCTCATGCAATGAATTTACTAAGTCTATATTATGTGCATGAAACAAACGACGGCTCTAATTTACATTTGGTCGATCTGATTTCCCATCAACCCAACTCAACCACTTTATATCAAGCTCCTTTCACATTTTTAAATCTCATCAGAATTCTATATCGACCATTTAAACATCATTCTGCTCTACATCATAACCTGTGTCTTTAAAATTACATCCGAAGAAGCCCAAAAAACTTAAACCTCATTTTTCTTAATAATGTACATCCAAATGGCATAACATATGCGGCATCTTCAGATAACCATCGAGCGACGAAATACCACTTCCCAAAATCCCAGTGACTCACGATACCACGCTATTCATTTCTACAAAACCTTCCATTTTAATAAAGATAAATTTCGGCTCGCGTCACCTGTTCAAATTTTTTTAAATTTAAAAATTTAATACGTGGATACGGGTATCGGCTTACTCTTCCCAAAAAAACAACGGGCAGAGACGGTTGAACTCCCCATCCGTTTACCCTAAATCCAAGAGTACTTTTTATCCTCTAAATAGCGAAATTTAAATTTAAAATCGGGATGTACAACATGTTTTGATTTTAAACGGCTTTCCCGTATTTTAAACTACTTTCTTCGCCAAAAATCATCCAGGATATGAAGGAAACCCCTTTTTTTTTTTGTGTTAATCATTCTTTAAAAAGTTACTTGATCGGGGTTCTAAAATACATTTGACTTTCCCTTACAACACCCTGAAATCCATAAAAGCTTTACCGAATAAAAAATTTCGGGAAACTTTCCAAAATTCCCCTTCGAGCTATTTCCCAACCCAAAATTTTCCAGAAATTGGGGGGTTTTCGGTACAGTTTTATTAAATTGAGACGATAAATTACGGTCTCTTTTCTGGTAAATCTATTCCCCAAAAAATTCCCGAACTAAATCTAGACCTTTATCCGTCCAAATTTCCCCATCAATCCTTTTTTTTTGGGAAAAGGGAAACGCATTGTTAAATCACCCTCAACCTCCCCCCACATCAGCTTTACACGTGTTTCCCCTTTTTTTCCCCCATTTAACTGCCCAGCTATTTAGCCATTGTATGTTTCCCAAAACCTTCAGTTCATGTTAACTGCTGTTCACCACCCCTTAACGTATACTGGGATCTTTTTCCGCATTCTTTTACAACTCAAAATTTCAGGTTCACTATTCCCACTTCTATAATTCTAAAAACAGCTCCTATTTCATTAAAATTTTTTACCCGCTTTATACAAAGCGTGTCTTTAACACTTTTTTCCCCCAAATGGGGCCCCGTTCCCCACACAATGGCCAATTTATCCCCCTGTTTCTTTCCCTTTTTCAACCAAAAAATTTTATTCTTTTCGTTCCTTCCCTCTTCTTCAGAGGGAAAAATTCTCCTTCTCACTGGGGGGAAAAATTTCTTTTCAAAATCACCACATGGGGGGTTCTCCACGCTTTTTTTTAACTACCTGGTTAATTAACGGCCACACTTATTAATCGTTCACTAACTTCTGCGGTAAAGTTTTCCTTAAAAATAAACATTTGCAATTGTTTAAACCCCATTCCCCCACTTCAATTCATTTTTTTTTTAACTATTTCTGAATTGGCTTGTCTTCTAACTCAAATTCCCTTTTAGTCTACCTCAAAACCCTTAATTTCCGTTTTCACATTCTTCGTTCCTTAATTTCCCCTTTTCATCCAAAATCCCCCAAATATTTACTCTTTCATTATAGTATTTACGACAAATTCTCTTTTAATTTCCATTTGGTAAAAGTAAATCCTTCTAAACCCCCCAAATTCAACATTACGCTTTTCCCTTTTTTAAAGAAACCCTGATGCATAATAAAAACACAAAACCAAATCCTTAAGGCAAAAATTATACACAGACTCAAAGGAAACTAACAATACCTAGCCTAACTTTTCATATTTTCAAATTTGGAAATCAAGACCAACAAATAGCCTACCAACACTGTAAACCTCCGCGCTTCAAGTAAACACAATTACTAACTTTCACAAATCTAAAAAAACAATACCCTTTTGAATAGGACCCCCACAACTATAATTCTGTATCCCAAATTTCCAAATCTTTTCTTCAACAATATCCCCAATATTGCCAACACCACTAGTATAACTACTGTATCAAATTTCACAAATCCAAGACCACAACAATACCCCACACAAACGGAACACAACAAGTATACATAATACAACTTTCACAACTCAAAAAAAATACCAATATCGCACATTTTACACTTCAAACAAAATAAAAAACTTTTGTCTCTTATTGTTTACTAAATTTTTGTCTTTTATATTCCTTATCTCAAATTTTTCATACAAAAACAATACTCAGTTTTGTGAAAATAATCTCAAAGAAAAAAACTCACCTTAAAAATTTTTGGCGAGATATAGGAAATTCAGGAATCCCTTTCACACAAATCCTTCTTAAAAAACCCACTCCTCACAAACAGACAGGAACTCATTTGTTTGACATGAACTCTTGAAAAAAAGTCCTCAAAAAACACGGGAAACAGGTCCTCTTAAATACTCGTTGATTCATCGGGGGAACGGGACACTTGTATCCGGTTTTTTCCCACTGGGACTCGGAAAACATCCATAGCAAACAATTCCAAAGTCAGGCGAGCCCCTTCATCACTAGCGGAAAGAAACCGAAGTCGCGCTCCCAAAATCAGGCGGGCATTAAAAATTCTCTCATCACATTCGCACAGGCTGGCCTTTTTCTCTATCTTCAATAAAACTAAGGATTCGGGCATCTATTTACTTAAATGCCGGATCTACACCACTGCCACCAATTTAATATATACACTAGTGTGCAAAACTTGACCAACAATGTAAACATTTAGCAGATAGCCATGAAATTGCAGAAAAGGAGGTCTTGAGATCAGTACAGTGAACACGTAAGTCTGTAGAAACGTCATGTGTATGCAAATATCAGGAACAAAACGTCAGAAGCGATGTGAGCGTACGCAAAACGTGTGATGTCGGCGCGCGCTGCTCAACAGTAGAATAAAATAAAGGACGGAGACGCAATTCATCATATTCGCTGCATGTGCCAGTGATTCAGTTCGTGAAATATGGCTAGAAGAAATCACCTGGATGACTTCACACGTGAAAGAATGATCGGAAAGCTGGAGGAGGAGCCTACTGTCACCAGTGTAGGTGCAGAGTTCGGAATCAACAAAAGTGTCGTTTCGCGCGCTTGGAAAGCGTTCCAAATCACAGGTACAGCGGTTAGAAAGGTTGGTGGTGGCCGCCCGAGGACAACAACTGCAGGGGATGAGCGATATATCATCCTGCAAGCGAAAAGAGGTCGACAGCAGTCAGCTAGCGCCATTGCTCAGAAACTCTGTACAGCAACGGGTCGACAAATGTCGCGGTTTACTGTAGCCAGACGCCTTCACAAAGGGGGCCTGTTCGCCCGCCGTCCAGAACACTGCCTCCCGTTGAAAGTTGGCCACCGAAGCCACCGTTTAGAGTGGGCCAGAGAGCACAAAACCTGGACAACTGATCAATGGAGTCGTGTCCTCTTTACGGATGAGAGTCGGTTCAGTACCAGAAGCGATTCTCAACGCGTTTTGATTTGGAGAGAGATCGGGACTCGGTTTTATCCCAGTAACATCAAGGAAAGACACCGTTACGGTGGTCCTGAAGTTCTTGTCTGGCAGGCATTATGCTGAACGGGCGAACTGAGCTTCACATTTTCGACAGAGGGTCTGTAACCGGGGATCGCTATTGTGAGGAGGTACTTCTTCCCCATGTGCATCTTTTCCGAATTGCCATTGGCCCAGACTTCATTTTTATGGATGACAATGCACGGCCACATCGCACTCTTGCTGCTGAGAAGCTGCTGGAAAGTGAAGATATCACTCGAATGGATTGGCCAGCGTGCTCCCCAGATTTAAATCCCATTGAACATGTGTGGGATGCTTTGGGGAGACGTATTGCCACACGCTCACATCATCCGGAGTACAACCAACAACTCAAACAGATGTTGATTGAGGAATGGGCACTTCTACCTCAAGAAATGTTGCACCAGCTGGTTCTGAGTATGCGGAGACGGTGCAACGCAACCATTGTAGTAAGGGGAGGGCATATACCATATTAAGGAATATCTGTTTGTTGTTCTTCCTGTTGGATAGACAATCATGAGTCACGATACTATGCGTTCAATAAAGCTTGTTTTTGTTTGATTCCATACCGTATGCGTTGTATTCCTTTTTCAGCGCCGATGCTTTCGTCATCCTTTACGTAAATAATACTCTCCCTCATTTCAGAGTTTCATGTCTCTCAGATGATTTTTCGTGAAGTTATGGCAATAAACCCACCTGTTGCTTAAGTTTTGCACACCAGTGTATATATATATATAGCTGTAACGTCGTCAGTAGTTAGAAAACAAGAAAATTTGTCACAGCCTTATTTTAAAATTTACACAGTATTTAATAGCTTCATATGTTATTAAAATGTTCATTAAATAGGCCAAGCCGGGCGGACAGTCTTTTTCACTGGAGGTCAATCCTTATTCCCAAAGGCACTCGACAATCCCTTGCTTTTCCGGGCTCCTCTCCAGTTTGTCCATTCAGGGCTCCGTCTGTCTCACTCCAGGGCTCTATCTCCAAGCTTCTTCCTCTCCGTCCTAGTTTTTTTCTCTCCGTCGAAGTTCTTTCTCCGTCGTCCGTTCAAGTCTTTTCAAGTTGCTTTCTCCTCCCAAGTTCTCAAAATTCACCTCTTTTAAACACCAGGGGCGGGTCCACCACACGCCCCTCGTCTTCCTTATTGGCAGGTCAAAAAAAAGGTCTACCATCGTCCCCGGGCCACTTTCGTCTCCCATTTGCGCGGCGAACACAAACACATTCCTAGTCTGTCTGGAATCCAAGGGCGCCATAATTCTCATCCAACTTCTGAAATTTCCATTCATCTCACACCTGGGCCTCATAGCCCTATTCTCTATGCACCGACTTGCATACAGGCTTCGCCTTTTCCAGACTTTCATACAGGAATGCCTATTGTCACTGGCATTCTTTAGCCATTGTAAATTCCAGACCCGATCTCTGCGCTTGTCCGAGGCCAGACAACAAACAATGACCCCATGGCCACCTTCTCTTGTCACCCAACATCTGTTTGGGGCCATAAAACTTCAGATGAATAGATGGGGTGGGGTTCACCCCAATCGAAGACGTCACAATACAGTTAGAAAGCCTTACTGCAGTTTTTAAGATTATTTTGTTATCTTAATTTTTTATCACTATAGCTATCAGTAACAGATCATTTTGACAAAGTTGCTACAGTAATAAAGATACTGTCATTTCCCCTAAGCACCTCTAACCATCATCTCTAAACTTCTATACCACGCTAACGTCATGATTGTGATCCTCCATAGATTGACAGGTTTTTAATGCTCAAGTAAATTACTTAGTGATTTTTGAATATATAATATTTACAGATATGAAAAAATAATTCTAAATTGTAGAAAGTCAGTCTACGTTTTTATTATATAGTTTCGTCTACTATTTTTATACAATACCAGCTGCATGGCCCGGCGTCGCACGGGCTTTCTTTACTTTTATATAAATTTTCCCTTTCCTTCACAAAATCAGCACTTCCAATATTCTTTTTAAAATTACTTTGTTTTTCTCCCCCTCCGCTTATCCTGGCGTTGCTCGGGCTTTTAAAGAGTGTATAAATTAAAATTCCCTGTTTCGAAATTTTTTCGCTTCTTTGCACAAACATTTTTGAATGCATAACATATTGTCATGAAAATTCCCCTTCCCCTCTCGCTATCAGCCCTTTCTGGTGTGTGTGATTTCTATATTAACGTCATTACAAAATTCTCGTGATCATTTCCCACAGTTAATTATTACTGCCGGTTTAAAATTTTGGATACCGCTGAAGACCCACTGTTAAGAGGAGCGATGCACGTTGAATCTGTCCAGAGCTTAAACGTCCTAGCTTTGGTGTGGTATGGTAGTTAGGATTGATAGGTGCCAGCGTAAGTCTCATCCTCGTCACTTGACCATGGTTCAAAATTTCGAAGTCCGTCGCCAAAGGCTCTAGAGTACGTGAACAGTGAGACTTTAACGTTCGCTTATTCACTTTACAATTTCTTAGCCCCCGGGGGGGAAAAATGTACCTTTTTTTAAAAATAGTTGTATGTTGAAAAAGACAAAAAAGTAGAAATTTTTATAATAACAAAATTCCTTAACTATATTAAATGTTGAATTAAAATTGGGAGCATTTTTTGAATGTTCGATACTCAATTTTTATAAATGAAGAAGTTATTAAAAATTTGAATTTCATAAAAAGTTATTAAATATTTAAAATTTGAGTATTTTTTTTAAAAATTCGTGAAAAAAAGTTTTCAGTATTTTATTTTTTAAATCACTAAATGTAAAAGATCAAAGTATGAGTTTTTTAAAAAATCATTTTCTTTTGAACTCATCGATATTGATTCATTTTAGAATAAATCATAAAATATGCAAAGTATCGTTGTTTTGTAAAAAAAAAAAAAAATACCGTATCGTGGCGAAATAAATTATCTTGCCAATTAAAAAATTGCTGGCGAAGTTATTAAATGTGTGAATAAAAGTTTGAGTATTTTTAAAAAAATCACAAAATTAAGCGATGATGTTGTTTTGAAGCCCGGGTAAAAGTGGTAGAAATCAAGCACTATGCCGAACGGGCCACGAAGTTCGCGGAAGAAACGTGATCAGATCTTTAAAATAAAAGGAAGAGATATTCAATTGTAAGCGTTTTTTGAAAACATGTAAAAAAATAAGTTTTGTGGTATTTTATTTTTTAAATCACTGGCTCTAAAAGAGCAAAGTAAGAACTTTTTTAATTTAGACGGTTTATTCATCAAAATCATCAATGCATAACGATTGAAAAAATTTGATTAATGATTTACGCAAAACAATACTGCTTTATTTTAAAAAGTATTAATTTAAAGCAATACATTTAAATGTATTTCAAATAAACGTTGAAAATAATGACAATGGGGTAAAAGCGATTAAGTATTTTACAAATACTTGACAAATTTTTGTTTTAAAAAATGGATGTTTAAAATGAATTTTTTCAATTAAGATATGTACAGAAAATGAAACATAAATAAATTTTTTATTCGTCAAATCTGGTGATTTGCATTATTTATAGGCATCTTCTTTTCTGTTGTTACCTTTCATCAAACGCGTGAAGTGCACGGGGAAAAAACAGTCATTTAGCGCCAAACAGGTTTTCACATCAAAACCCTTAGCTATTGTAAAATTGCGTTCTTTGTTAAAGATTTAATTTCTTTTGAGGACTTCATTTTTAAGTTAATGCCTTCTAACTTCACATATCAATTGCAAACTACGGTAATTTTTAAACAAAAAATGAAAAAAAAATACTACACTGTGTGCGTGTGATTAACTCGCAAGGAGGGTAAAAAACGAAAAACACAAATGTTTTTGTAAAAAAACAGTAATTTTTAAGCAATTTTTTCAATCTTATTACAGATTATGGATAATATTGTTCTACACACGAAAAAAAGTTTCGTGAGATTATTTTTATAAATAATGAATTTTTTAAATATTTATTAAAATTTTGAGCATTTTTTGAAAAATCGTAAAAAAAAGCTTTTTATATTTTATTTTTTAAATGACTGACTCTAAAACAGAAAAGCATGAACTTTTTTAGTGTGGAATATCATTTCATTAACGCGTGAAAGAAAAATCAAACGGAACGATTTAGAAATTCATTTCATAAAAACATATCAATTTTGACTCATTTTAGAAAAAATCGTAAAAAAATAAAAAATATCATTACTTTGTAAAAAAAATTATACTGTATCGAGGCAAAAAAAAATAATCTTTCTGACTCTGTAATGGTTTTTTTTCTGAGTTTGATAGTAAAAATTGGATGGGTTTTTTAAAAACGTGGGAAAGTCGGAACTTCACTCCGCTGAAATAGTAATGACGTTCGACGGAATAAAAAGCCAATTGGGGTAAACCAATTACGCGTTTTAAGGCTTTTAATTAATATCTTTTTAACTAGTTGCAATATTGGAATATAAATGGTAAAAGCGGGGGGATTCCTCGGATCATTCCCAATCTTTTGGTACCTTCGGCGAGTTTCTGCGTTGCGCGGTTCGTGAAAAAATAGATGTACATACAAAACGACAAACAAAGATAGATAGATAGATACGCTTGTTTACCTACGAATTTTAATAGTGTAGATGGGAGGTTTATAAAATTATTACATGTGTAAAATTGTTAATGTACTTATATGTACTATCTATTATAGATTTTATGTATAAGAAAAATGTAGATAATAATGCGGATTATGTAATAATGAAGGGGGATTATAGAATTATGATCTATCATCTACTGTCTCATTTAATAAATCTCACTTATTCAAATGTCATTTGAAAACCATTTAGCATGTATATCTAATTAATTATTACCAATAAGAAAATTTAAAAATAATATACAATCTAATGGTGTATTCAAATTAAATTTTTGTAACTCAGAATCAAAAAACGATTTCAGCCACTTATCACGCAATTATTTGCTATGACCTTTGATTTACTCCAATAATGCGTAAATATTAAAATGAAACCCAGTTTTTGAAACGATTTTAAATCCTCGAGCCGAAGTAAGCGGTTGTAAGCGTTATAAGGCCTTTTTTGTTGTAATTTTTAACTCTAGAGAATTTTAACTCACACACACACACACACAACTAATTTAAATCATTACTTGTAATTAGGAATACTTTGCAAATAAATTACTAAAATGTTTAAAAATACAAAAAGGTCCAATCAAGAGTAAATGTGCGTAATTAAATGAAAAAAATAACGTTAATAAAATAAGACTGAAAATATTCAAATTATTACTAAAGTTTTTTTTATGAAGCAACAATAATCAATATATATAATAATATAAATGATCTTTTTTTTATATACAAAATATTAAGCTTTGAAACTTTAAAGTAATATTGCATCCGAATACACGGAAACAGCGCCATCTGTGAGACGTAAAAGCAACACACACTCAAAAAAAAAACTAATTTTTTTTACCATTCTATTGTAATATTTCCGATTGCATTTTAAAATAGAATTTTCATAAATTTGATTTGTTTTATTTTTAATTTAAGTATTTCATGTAACATAGCGTCGGAATTGAGCTGTGTCTTATTACAGGTCATTTCATTAATGATTTACTTTTTTCCTTTTTCGTTGTTTTTAATTTCGTTTTTCAAACCTTTTTCTTATTGCTCCATGCAATTTACAGTGGGATTGAGCTGTGTCGATTGATTGGTATATGAATTCAAATTACATTGTAAAAGTCCTCTCCTTGTTCGAGCGGATTGAAATACAATAAAAACTGTTTTTGTACGGTAGATAGGGACCGCATAAAAATAAGCCGCACAAAAAAATATTTGAGAATTTCATAAATTCTTACATATAACAAACTTCGTCGAAAAACTTCAGAAAATCTTTTTTATGCGGTGGAGAGGGACTGCGTAAAAAAAGTTGCAATTAGAAAATACGCCAATTATTTACGAAATTTATAACAAGATAAATAATTAAAGTATACATGGAAACATTTTTAAAACATTTAGTTTCTCCTTGTATACATGGAAAGTTTTCCACACAAAAATAACACACATATATATATAATTCGCTGCTACTCATCGTAATCCCAAGGCGCTCATCTTCCTGAGATGAATAAGTTAAAAATCGCTTTCGTCACTTGAAGATATAATTTCAATTGATTTATATTTTTTCGGAATCATAAAGTAAGAGATAAGTTTATGCGGCAAAGAAGATCGGTTGGTCCAGTTGCTCGTCAATGTCACGATAACCAGATATATGCCTGATCGAAGCTTTTTTTGAAATTTCATACGCCATTCGGAATTGGCATCCATGCTAAGAAAATTCTTTCCAAATTTATTGAAAATTGTTGGCCCTGCGTATATTTTATACGCTTTCAAAATCCAGCTCTTCTTGTGCCCGCCTTCATAATCAATCAAATTATTGATAATGTCACTATTATTTTGAAGAGAAGTTTCGTCTTCAATCAGAGTGGGCTGTTGGCGCGTTGGTGAGTGAATATTAACGTCGCACTGTTCAGCTACGGGGCTTTTGGCGACGGAACACGTAATTTACCGAACCATGGTCAAGTGACGTGGACGACACCTGAGCTGGTACCCCCTCTCCTAACTACCGCACCACACCAACGGGAGGATGTTTCAGCTCTCGACAGACTTAATGTGCATCGTTGCCCTACACCGCGGGTCTTTAGGGGTACTGGGCTCGAACTCATGACATGCCTGCCATGATCGGATACCTTGACCACTGGGCACCGCAACCCCTCTTGGCGCGTTGAGGAAAGCAACTAAACGTGCATTGTCGGAAGACTTTATAACAAATGAATAGAAATCGCAGAAGTACATATTATATGTATATATTGCAGTGGCGTAACGTACACCTTCGCGGCCCCAACCCTCGCGGATGCAGGATTCTAGGGGGGCCCAAGGTCTGACTAACGCCAAGTACGTATTGCAATTTATAAAACATTAAAACCATAATCTGACTTTGCAGGGGAATTCTCCATTCGCCACTGGTACATTGACAGAAAACATTACATTGGTGCAAAGCCGTTGAAATTCATATAGCATAAATAAAAGATCGCACAGGAAAAATCACACAAAAATAGGTTCTACTTTATTTTGTTTTCTTTGCATTGTAATTTATCACCGTTAGATATAATTTGAATCAGAAATATCAGTCATTTTAGAATAGTGCCGATAGATATCACTTCAACATTAAATTGATAAGTCCGGTCAGTTGTAAGGGAATAAATAAAAAATACTTCACAGGTATCTGTTATTCATACAGATTAATGGTTCGAAGAATAGAAGACTATAGATCCCATTTTGTGAAATGCCGTCAGTTGTTTCACCGAGGTACCTCGTAAATATATATTAGCCAAAAATTGATTCATTCATTTTGAATAAAACCAAGTTTTGTTCGGAAGAATAAGTTCATTAAGAAGCAGTCGTAAATGACGCTAATACAATTTTCATTGGAAGATTAACGATTTTACAGCTTCATATACATACAATCCACGGTGTATGCATAAATACACTGGAGGTCACAATTGCTTATGTTCATCCCTACGGCGTCAGATCTATTCATTACATTCAGTGTCAGCGGAAGACGAATTTTAACCTAGAAACAATTTGCAGATTGATAATATTGTCACTGTTCGTATTTTCGAAAATTGAGAAAAAGAGGCTGATCGCCAACTCATGATCTATTTAAATGATAGGATGCTGTTTTGGATTTAAAAAGCTATCAAAGCATAGAAACTTTCGTATTTGGACATTATTTTCATTGAAATTACAAAATAAATCACTTCAAGTTCATCGTCAATGCTGCTTATTGAAATATAATACGAAATTGCCTGAAAACGCTTATCAGGGTTATTGAGGAAAAAATTCAACGAATAAAGGTTAAGAACAGAGCATAAGTAAATAAGGGTTATTTTTTTATTTCCAAATCATATCAACCTTTATATTGAGAACTGGTAGTACATTATTTATAACGCATACAGAAAGCATTCATAAAAACTACATTTCATTTTTCTGTATAGACCATTGGGTTTGCTGATAATAATAAACATTAAGTATGACTTAAAACTGAAAAAATCTAATTATGAAATTAAGCAACGTATTTCTGCAACTTGTAATTATAACATATTCAATAGCCTTAACTAAACACCGGTTTTTAAATTATCTTTTATAACAAATTAATGTAATGACTTATGGTAGTCAAAGTAATCACAGTCAGTAGAGAAATATAAATAAAAACATTTGGACTTTTTCTCTGTGGAATATATTCGGTAAGTCAACAGTATGTGGGGCATTAAACAGAGTGGGCAATAGTGGACATTGCCTATCTATGTTTAATGTTTAATGACACTTTATGTTTTAATACATGCATTTGCAATAGATTAGCCTGTAACGTGTTTGGAATTGTTTTTTATTCATTTTCACTTCCAGTATATGATAATTATTTTTACAAAGCTTTTACGTGGTTCATTCGCTTTTAGTAATGTCTGAAAATAAAGCCAACTTAAAGTGGATGCCAAATTCAAATTCTACCTTAGACGAAAAATGTGAAACTATTGCATTATACATATTAAGATGTACAGTACTATATAATTAAGAAGCTGATGCAAAGTGCAGTAATGTATATAAGTTATATGTGTAAAACGTTTAATAATGATGTGTGTGCGTGTGTGAAACAGTAACCAAGTGCTTTGTTTTAGAGTAAATATTGTTGCATCTCTATCTATATTTTTTTTTGTTTTTGTCATATTTAGCTTTTCTAGAATGACAAAAGTTTGATATGGGAGAAGAAATAAAGAATAATGTTGAGTTGTTGAGAAAGTTTTCTTTTCTCTTTATGAATATTAAAAAAGAAACATGAATGCATTAACAGCTGCTGAATATGTTACATACTGGTGACCCGGACATATTTCCCAATTATCAATAATCATTACAATTCTGCATACGGAAAAAACTTCAAAAAGGTATCCAAAATCCAAAAAGGTATTTTAATTATAAGAAAATTATTCCTATTCTAACCTAAGTTCAAATAAATTATTTTTAGCTTAGGGCAAAATGTACACCCAAGTCAAAAAGTGTTCAAATTCTGTTAAAATATAACATTTTTCTTGCTTTGCATTCACCATCACAGAAGAGGACCTTCTTCATAGAGAGACAGTATAAGGTTCTCGTAGTGTTTCCTGGCTTGCCCTCGGCGCACCTTGAGGGTAGGAGACATGAGGTCGTTTTCCACGGAGAAAGGCTCAGTTAGGAAAGCCAAATTCCTAGCCTGCAAAAAATGAAATTAATCAACACCCATAAAGTCCCAAGTCAAATTGGAATTTTCAAACCAAAAGTGTAAAGTTATATACTTCATTAAAGATATCAAACATAGCTAAACATTTTTAAAATTCCTTTTATACGTCCAATTTTCTTACATCTATCTTTAAGCATTGTGTAAATAGATATATATGCCCTTACTTCGCGTTCTATCTCATTATATTATTCTCAGAAGTATCATAAATTTGTAATTTTCATATATATAGCAGGATGTTTTGAAAAAATACTTTATTTTTTGCGAATCATGTCTCCTATTTCCGTATCGAAACGCTTGTCAATTCATAAATTTATATTGATTAAAGGAATAGCAACGGAAAGAATGTGTGAATACGACTTACTGCTACTCCCACAAAATAGAGAAATTTGATACTATACCTATATCCAAAACATTCCAAAATTTTGCATTCTTATACAACAAAAATGGGCATTAAGTCGATCGCGATTGACTGGTGTACCACCAAGACATTTTGGAGTGATCGCCTTTACTAAGACCTAAGACGCCCTAAGACCTAAGACCTTTTGTAGTGAAAATAGTATTCTGGCATATTTTAAGAGGGGTACAATGTCGTGTCAGCATGTTAAGAAAAGAAAATATACAATTTTAACACAGGATATCCACACCTACGCCACTGGGTGAACCGCAACACCTTAAAACTATTAAAGTACCCCCAGTATCCCCAAATCTCCGCCCACCCTGCTATACACAGAAAAAGTAACTTTGCTTTTTTTTTATTATATTTTTCATACTTAAATTATCAACTTAAAAAATGCTGTTACCTGTTCAGAGAATTTAGATCTTTCAGCGACCCAAATTTTTCCGTAGCCCCGCAAGGGAAATTCTTTCTAAAAACTTCCTGCAAACCCCGGAAATAGAACATAAAATTAAATATTTCGGGTTGAATATAAATCAACCCTAGAAACCATGCCAAAAGGATTTAACTTTTTTTTTTTACTTTTTTTGCTTATATTTGTGATGTAATTCAATATTCATTTTGCTTTCAAATCTGTTTTTTTTGTTTATATATAGTGAACTCATGGTGAAAAAAAAGAATAAAATTTTTTAATTTTAATGAAACTGGTTTTTTTCTTTTTTTATTTTTACATTTTCTTAAAAAATTTTTTTACACCTTTTTTTTTAAAACTACCCAAACATGTTTTCTTAAGTAAACTCTGAATATATAAAAATTAAATTTTATTTTTATTCCCTTTTGATGAAAAACCCTTTAAAGGGTATCCGACACTTTTCGGAACCGTGATTTTAAAAGCGTATAAATGGATAATTTTTTAAGATATTTAGTGTCATTAGATTAGAAAATGTATATAAAATTTTTTTAAAGAATATTACCACAAAAAAAATTTTTATTTAAGTAGAATATTTTGACAAAAAGGAACATAGAATGACCCATTTTAAAAATATTCTGTTTTTTGGGAAAAAAAAATCTTCTATTAAAATTATTTTTTGATTTTTTTAAAAATATTATTATAATAAAAAACTTTTTCCCAAAAAAACTTTTTAAAAAAAGGTTATTCTTATTTAAATTTTTTAGCCAATTTTTTTGTATTTAAAAAAATTTTTTTTTGTAAAATTTCCTTAAAACAATTTTATCATATTTTTAATCAAAAAGAAACAAAAATCATGAAAATTATCCTTTTTATCCCTCAAATAGGTTCCGAACTTACCCGGAATATTAAAAAGTTGGGGTTATTTTACTTATTTGGGATTAAATTTTCACTTTGAATTTTGGTAGAATTTCATTGTTTTTCTTTTATCCATCATAATCTTATAATTTTATCCTCAGCGTTTGTTAATATAATTTTTTTCAAAAAGCAACATTACACGCCATTTTAATATTTTACAAATTTTAATTGAAAAATGGAAGATTCAAGTTTTCAAGATTGTTAATTGTTGTGTCAATGATTTTTGTACAGTATTGCAATTTGACGGTTGGTGGATTGCACGCTAGAAGGGAAAAAACTCTATGGCCCAATAGCCAGAGTTTTCCCATTCTTATAACTTTCCCTTTGTCAAACCACAAGAATACTGTTATTATTTCAGAACTCAGTACGAATTTCTACAGTTCAATCGAATAATTGTTTTTCTGGTAAGGTAGATTTTTCTAAAAAAAACTTCCGGTGGACTTTTATTATAAAAATGTTTAGAAAATTATCAAGTCACGCATGACATAAAATTGATTTCTAGTCTGACAGTGTTATAAATTCAATTTTGGTGTTTATTTATGTCTTTATGAATAATTCAAAAGCTTAATAACTTAAAATAAAACAATTAAATGGTAATTAATTTAATTAAAGTTGATATTAAAATATATAGACTTAATAACATGCATAAGAACAAATGTTTGAAAGTTCCCTTTACATCACATCGCGATTAACTGTAACCTTATTGGGAGAAAAATTAGGGAAATTTTAGAAATAGGCAAAAGGGGAAATATAACAGTATGTATTTTGAATAATTACATAAATTTTTATACTTGAAACATTACTTCGTCATTGGGGGAAATTCATTTGACGTTATAGTCACATAATAACAAACGCATGTTTCGAGCTAATTAGTTCATTAATTCATGTGACGTCATAATGGTATGATAAATACAATGATGTGTTTCCAGCCAATCAAGTTCATATGCGTTTGGTTTTTGCCTTTTTTTGCTATTTACAGAAACTTTTTTTTTAAAAAAGAGCATTTTTAAATTAACAATTAACATTCTAAAAAGAAAAAATATTTTATTTTAAAAAGTACACGAATAAAACAAGATTTTGTTTTAATTCTAAAATCTTTTTGATGAATTTTTTTATTATACTTGAGCATCTTTACCCAAAAATGAAATTTGAAATTTTACCATAATTATACAATTAGAAAAAATTTTTGGTTTAAAAAAAAGTAATTTAACCTTTTTGGGCCCCCAAGCAGCGCGATTGCACTATTGGTTTTATTTGGGGAAAACCCGGTACTTTTTCGAAACTTTGGACAACGGGGTTTACCGATTTTAAAATTGGCGCTCAGATTTACTGAAGAAAAATTAAAATTACAAAACTCTTTTTAATGTAAATAGCACATTTTACAATAGGTAAAACAATAATATAGATCCGATTGGGATTCATAGGTGTAAAAGGAACAAAGCGCAATCTCGCCGCTTGGTACTTCTTGACATAAAATAAAACAACGCTATAGCGCTGTTTGGGTCTTTTCGTACTCATTTTGAGAAAGCGCGTTTGCGCTGTTTGGGATTCTCCGACAGTGTTTTTCCAATACCCCTTGAGACTCAAGTGGTTAGTGTCAGTTTTGAATTAAATCTTGAACTCGTGATTACCTTTATCCGTGCCGTCATAAGGGGGGGCCCATTCTGAAAGAAGAAAAAATTACACCAAAATCTTTTAAAAAGATTCAAACGGATGGCAAAAGCGCAATTTCAGCAAATACTTTATCTTAAACTGGGCGAAATTTTAAACAATTAGATGACTATGCATCTTCCATAACTGATAACTGCTTCAAAGATGGTTAAATCAGTTTTCAATATATGTTGATATGATTGAAAACAGTTTGTTTAATGCAGAAGATACATTTTTAAGCCCAAGCACTGATGAATCAGAATGAAATGATTTCAAGGAACATGTAAATACTGAAGATAAATGAAGTAGAGCTAAGAAAAGGACTGAATAAAACTAATATCCATCTTTTTGGGGTATTTAAAATGGGGTTTTATTTTACTTTGAGTTGATTGCATTTTTTTATTCCTAACATTAATTTGAAGTTATAAATTCATTCAGGGTTCTGTTAGCATTGCAGTTAGAAGCAATGCAAGGATTACAGATAACAGGCCTGCAAAGTGTGAGCCGTGGTCAAGCCCAGATCGCTACCTGAAAGGTATTTTGCGGCCCCAGGACTCAAACATGCGACTTCATCGAAATAACGCTAGCCACAACCTCGAAATTGTGACCACTAAGCTACCGTTGGCGCAGAAAAATTCACTCACACTCATATATAATACTCTTCCTTTTTTTTTTTATGAGGAAAGTTTCTTTTCATTTCGCAATTTCTGATTTTTCTTGCTTTTTTCTTTCTCTTTTCTTTTGTCACTACCTTTTAATTTGGTCTTTAAAAGCAAATATATATTTTGGGAAAATTTTGGGATCCTTTTTAACTTTGACCTATATTGTAGCCGAGCTGATTCATAAATCATATGCAGCAAAGAATTTTTTAAGAGAATTTTACTGTTTTATTATCTTTAAAAATACCAAGCATCCCTTGGGGGAATTTGAAAATTTGTTTTTAAAAAAAAAATCAAAAAATTTAATGTTTTAAAAGGTACCCAAACTACGTTTGGAACCGTGGTTTTAAAAAAAAGCGCATAAAATGGAAAATTTTTCATGATATTTAGTGTTTGGGTTAGAATACTTTATAAAATTGTTTAAGGAAAATTTAAAACAATTATTTAAATAAAAATATTTTAGAAAAAAATTGACTTGAATAATCTTTTTTCAAATGTTCTCCTTTTTGTGAAAAATGCTTCTAAAATTATAATATTTTCCCTTGTATATAGCTCAGACCTCTCTACAGAGGCTCAACTAGAAAATTTTTAAAAAAATTCACATTATTTTAAAGGTTACCACCAATTGAAATATATATAATTATCGGCGTTTTTTTTTTTTAAAAATTGCTCCCTCTGTTGTCGTAAAAAAAAATAAACCCACTTCTAAGTTATATATTTCAAAAATTCCAGTTGAGCCTCTGTAGGGGTTCTCTCCATATACAGGAAAAATATTATTATAATAAACTTTTTTAAAAAAGGGAATTTTTAAAATTTTCAATAATTTCTCCAAAATATTGTATTTAAATATTTTTTTCTGTAAAAATGTCCTTAAAAAATTTAATTTTTCCCAAATCTAAAACACAAAAATATCATAAAAAATATCTTTTTTATACGTTTTTAAAAACGCCCCAAAACAATAAATTGGAAAACCCCCTTTTTAAAAAGGCTAATCCTTAAAAAAACTAATTGTTAAAATTTTCCCTTAACGAAAAAAAATCGAAAAATTTTTAAAAAACAAAAGGGTTTTCCCAAGATAGTTTTCCCCAAGAAATATAAGCTATGATTTGCTTTTGTATTTCCTTGAGGACTTTCCTTACCTTTTATTTTTGCCATTAACTTTTTGTTTTGTGCGGGAAATATGCAATTATTTTTCCCTTATAAAAAAAAGAACAAAGAAAAAAATTTTAAAAAATTTTTAAATTTTGTTGTTTGGAAAATGGAGAATGTTACCTTTTGGACAGTAACTGAGTAAATCATTAAAAATCTTTATACCCCTTCGTTTCAAGCCAACTCTTTGATTTTCCGGCTCGGGTCCCCGGGCGACGATGTAATTCTAAAAAAAAAAAAAAACTGTAAAGGGGGATTTCACAATATCTGGTCTAAATTACTTCAAACCCGCCCCCAAAATAAAATTAAATATTAAATTCGACATACGCAAGTTTATCTAAAGATGCATCGTCTTCAGCAGCACCTCCTCTCCCGCAAAAGAAAATTGTAGCGTGGGATATTAACGTCGCACTGTTCAGCTACATGAGGGCTTTTGGCGACGGACCACGTAATTTTGAACCATGGTCAAGTGACGCGAACGACACCTGGCTGGCACTCCCTCTCTTAATTTTCCCGCCCCACACCAACGGGGGGGATGTTTCAGCTCTCGACAGATTTAACGTGCATCGCTGCCCTACACGGCGGGTCTTTAGTGGTACTGGACTCGAACTCGTGACAAGGAAAACCCCGTCCAAATACCCTATACCACTCGGTTTAGGCCCCCAGAAGTGTGAGTTAGAGTTCATTAACGTAACTCTCTAAGACACGAGGACTATTGGCGACTATCCACGCAATTCTGAACCTCGGTCAAGTGACGAGAACGGCACCTGAACTGGTACCCCAATCTCAAAGCTACCACACTACTCTATCGATGGACCTTGAGCCCCGACAGACTTAATGTGCATCACCCCTTTCTGAAAACAGGTCTCCGGGGGCACAAGGCTCAAAACTGGGACACACCAGCACAGGCCCGAGGCCATACAGGGAAATTAAAAAAATGCCAAAAATAATGGGCCCCTCGGGGGGTTCCCTTATAAACCCTTAGTCTTGGCATCGCGGTGAACCCCAAGGTATATATCATAAAATCTGGTGTAAAATACTCCTTTTAAAAAAGAAAAATAAGAAAAAAATTTAACTTTGTGTGTTGTACCCCGGGGTTTAAAATTGATAGTTTTAAAAAATAAAACGAAAGAGAAAAAAAAATTAGACCTTTACATATTTGGGGGATATTGTTTTATTTGACAGAAATGACTTTCCCTTATAAACCCTTAAAAGGGATTGTAGATCTTGAAGTATAATAAGCATAAAATTTTTTTTTAAAAAAGTTTGGGGGAAAATACTTAGAAAAAATAAACTTAATACATAACAGCTTTTGGACACGCACTTTTTGGGTTCCTTCGAAAAAAGGAGGTGCGCGTAAAAACTGTGAATATACCAAAAAACAAAAAATAAAGGCTAAAAAGGGGTATACATTGATGGGGGGAAATTTGGGGGGGATTTTTTTAAAATTGTTGGGTTTTTAATTTTGTATTGTTTTAAAAAATGTTACATTGCTCAATTTAAAAAAGTATTTTATATCTTTTTAAAAAAAGGGGAATTTAATACTAAATTTTAATAAAAAAAGGAAAAATTTCAAATTTTCCCAAACAAAAAGATTATACTGCACAAACTGTCGATATGCGTTAGATACTGATGATTGCAGAAAGTTATCAATGTTTAGTGGGGTAGCCCTTATTTTTTATTACAGCTTCACATCAATGTTTCATTTAGCTGAAAATAGTGTTGTAAGCTCTTCATTCGTTATTACATGATGCCAGGAAGCAATTTATCCTCAATTAGTTTCTTTTTATTTCAGGAGTACATCATTCTGACAACAGTTTTCAAACGGCGCCACAAGATTTCGATAGGATTGAGGTCAGGACTGTTTCCTGGTCAGAACCACAGTTGAACGATCTTAGAAAAAAACACCAGTCTTACAATTACTTTACTGTGGGGTAAGGGACACAATCTTGCTGAAAAATAAGTGAAGCATTGTTGGTATATAAAACCCTGATGGAAGGAAAAAGTTTGGGTTCCAGAATGGTGTCAATGTATTTTATGTATTTCAGTGTCCCATCGATGATATGAAGGCGACCGATACCATCTGCTGATTAGCATGACTAAATAATAAAACTATATGGGTACTTCACTGTGACCTTTATGCAGTCAGGATGTAGCATATCTGCTATTCTACGTCTTGCATATTTTAGGCTGTCACTACCGAATAACGATATTTTAGTTTCATCCCTCCATATAACTTGTGACAAATAATCATTTGACCAATTAATGTCTTCAATTGCCCCCTATAGTCCCTTTTAGCGCTGCTGTAAATTGAGATACGGCCTTTTTCGTGGAATTCTACTTTTTAGTATTAAATCTGCTAATCGTCTCCTGATTGATTTTGAACTGGCAGAAACACCAGCATCATTCAGATCACTTTTGATCACTGTCCCTGACATGTTTATCTTGGAGATATAGTATTTGTGTTCTTCTGTCATCAACAGATGTGGTGCACCTTTTTCGGTCTTATCCCACTTTGTTTTTTCTTAAATTTATCTCATGACATCTTAAACAAATCTTTCAGTCTCCAGATGTAGTGTAACGAACTGTAGACCCCTTCTAAAACTTTAGGTGGCAAAGCGGACTGATCCGAAGCATTTTGCGCATGCGGGGGGTCCCAAAAAGGAAAGTCGGTGTTCACCTCTCGACGGAAACGATGGATTCTGTGGGGCTCAGCCAGTGGGGCGCAGTGTGGAAGTGGGGTGTGATTTCCTCCCCGACGGGGAAGGGGCCCAAAATTTTTTTATTGTGCTCCATCCGTGAGCGTGTAGAGTTTTTGAAAGTGTGTGATTTCCCCCGAAAAGGGAAAATTATATTTTAAGCTCCATCAAGGGCGTAAGGGATTACTCTACAAATGTAAACACTCGGAATATTAATGTTTTTTCATTAAAAATTGTATATAATGTAAATTATTTAATGTCTGTGAACTGTCCTGTGTGCGTGAAAAAAAAAACTTCACAAAATACCAAACAAATGTCATCCCCCAATGCAGGACACGTTACAGTAGTCACTGAACAAACCCCATTTGTTTAATAATTTTAACATGGGAAATACCAATTTCTCTTTAATCTTCTAATCCCTTTTTTTATTTGATGTCATTTGCTTTTTTATAAATATTATTGTTGTCCGGGCCCAGGAAACACCCCTGACCCAACCCTTTTCAAACTTGTGGGTCCCCTTTTGAAAACTGTTGTCGAAAGAGGTACCGATGAAAAAAAAATAACTAATGAGCATATAATTGATTCCTGACATCATGTTAAACCGAAGAAAAAACTTACAACTTTTTTTCAGCTCAATAAAACATCGATGTAAAGGGGCTGCAATACAAAAAAAATGCAAACTCACTAAGCTCTGATAAATCACTGCTATCACCCGGGTTCTAACGTTTATCGACAAATATTTTTTTTTTCTTTTGCAAATATTTGAAGTTGAATTAAATTCTTTTTTCAAAAAATAAAACCCCTTTTTAGGAAAATTTTTTCCCTAAAAACATACAAAAAAAAACATAAAAATTTTTAAAAAATGTGTCTAAAAATTTTGGCCACCCTGTGAAGGGACTTTATTTTCGGTTTTTTACGGTAAGTAGTTTAAAACTTCGAAAACAAAACCCCTTTCAGATATGTTTAAAAAGTGTTTATTCAATTTAGAATATTAATATCCCGGCCCAGCACAGGTTTTAAAAAGCTGTCCGGTAAACAAAAATAATATCCCAAAAACCCACTCTGCATTCGTAAATCACGCCCAAGTAATGTGACCCTGCGTCATATCAGGAAAAAGGCTGCAAGTACATCCTGTTAAACGTTGAAACAACTCGTACCACGGATTCTTGATAACCCCCGAAGAATTAAAGCGCCCATTTTCCCCTATCAATATAGGAAAAAATTAAAACCTACTGAACCGGGAAATGATCGCGGGTAGAAATGAATAACTATATTTTGGTTTTTCCCAAAGCTTAAATGTGTTAAAATTTAAGCTTTAAAGTAATTCGTGCTCTTTTTTTAAAAATTAATCAAAAAGAAAAATTTGAAACGACTAGTTTGGAAGAAACACACAAAAGAACACAACCTTTTAACAGAAAATATCAAAAGATCCTTTATATAGTTTTTTACTTTTTAAGCATAGTTCCTAAAAATGAAAAATATAAAATTCTAAAAAAGAGTGTTTTAAAATTTTTCAAGTTTATGTAAAAATTTAAATTTAAAAAAATAAATAGAACGGGTTTTGCTAATTTAAAATTTTTGACGAAAAAAGGTTTTAATGGGGGATTATTCTTTTGTCAAGAAAAATTATTTTTCCCATTTTTTAAAATTGATAAAAATATAAATGAATATATTGTCCCTTTTTGGCGGGAGAAAAAAATAGTGGAACATGGGTTTGAAACGGGTTTTTCGATAAAAGTATGTAAAACAAATTTTTATAAACAATAACACACACAAAAAAAACACGTTTAAATTATGGTCGATTTCTTAGTATCAAAAAAGGTGCCATTATGAAACCCAACAAGATAGTTTTTCCAAAAGGTGAGTTAGGTAAAAATATAAAATCTTTAATTGATCTTAATTTTTTCAAAAAACACCCAAAATCTTATTTTAAGGGGATAGCTTGAAAAAAAAGCATGTGAAAACTGCGGAAAAGTACTTTCAGGAGAATAAATATAATTTTTTATATTTTGATCTGGGTTTCCTTCTACGGTATCTGCAAGACTAATTTCGAATCGCTGTAAACGGTTTATTTTTCTGGAGCAATATATTCCCTAAATAAAAAGAGAAAAATTTTTTTTTAAAAAAAATTTTTCTGATGCATTTTTTTAAAAAAATTTTTTATATTTTTAAAATTTAAATCAAATAAATATTATATACTTTGTTAACTATTTTGAGTACAAATATTAAAATTAAAGAGAAAAATTTTTTAGATGGTTAATTATTTTTAGAAATTTTTAATAATATAGAATCAGTATATTATTAAAAAAAGATAATTCTGTAAATTTCCACATTTTTTTTTTCTTTTTATTTTCTTAGTTTTCATTGTATTAGATTCTTAGTTATCGGGAAATGATTCTTTTTTTTGACAAGACAAATAATTGCTAAAAATGAAATCTGATGAATAAAAATCCCGCCTTACCTGAGAGAGCTTGAACAAGTGTTTTTTCGGGCGATATTTTTTGGGGTCCATTCTGAAATATTTAAAAAATTTTTAACTCTTTTTTTTTTCTCTTTGAGTGTTTTTTTTAGGATTGTATTTCTTAAGCAAAAAAACAAATTCGAACAGTTTATCATCTTTTAGGTTGGGGTGGGCAGACTTTTTCCAGGGTTTTGGGGCTACTTAATTTTTTAAAATGTTGCGGGCCACCCAATGTCAGAGGGCCCCGCACAAGGGGGAGGGGGAGGCTCCCGGGTCTGGAAATCTCCTCCATAGCCCCTGATTTTTTCCCATTTATTATGGGCCTTTGAATATGTTTCTAAAATTTAATGAATTATTTGTTATTAATATTCTTTTTTTTTATTTAATGCTTTTATTCAGTAATTTATTTTTTTCAGGGTTTTTTTTCCCAACAATCCCACAAAATTAAAAAATATTTTTGCGTATTGAGGGAGGATAAAAAAAATGGTAGACTTTCGACCCCCGACCCCCCTTCCCCCTTGAAAAATTCATGTGTGTGCCAATGCCCAGTATCATAGGGTGGGGAGATTAGAAATGGTTTTACAATATTTATAATAAAATAATTATAAATGTGGAACATGCATTTCTAATAGAACTAAAAAAAAATAACGCTTTTAAAATTGCGTTTTTTAAAACAAATCTCCCAAAAAAAATAATAATACTCGTAATAAACAAATATAAATTTTAATTGGGTGCGGTAATTATCAAACAAAAATTTAAAATTCGTAAAAAAAAAAAAACGTTTTTTTTCTAAAAGGGAATTTTTTTTTGTTAAGTCAGTAGAAGACTTAGTCTGCATCTTCCCGCCAATCTTGGAAAATTTTTTGTATATAATTACTAAAAAACGTCAGGTGGTCACCCCAAAAAAGTCTTAGTGGTCCCGTGGTCGGTGACATCGACCCTAATCCCACCCCGGCTTTTTGAGCGTATCGTTATAAAAGGAAGTTTTAAATCTTCTTTTTTTTAAAGTGCCAGAAATCTCACACAGAGATTTATTTGTATACAAGTAAATGTCCCCAAAATTCTCTAATTTTTTTTTTACTATACTGTTCGAATCCCAAATTTGGGGCAAACATTTTTTGTCTGAGGGTTGGTTTTTGATTACCAGTTATGTCCCCAACCCACCTCAAACCAGTTATATTTTTTGCCCAGAAGTAATGGGGGAAACAAACTTGACTATAATTTACTATTTTGATTGGTTTTAGTACATTATTAATTCAGTTGTGAGATTTTCAGTGTGGTAGCTCGTGGTTATAATTTTTCGTTCCACTATGGCGTTTGAGATAAATAATGGTAGAGTGAAAAATTGATTAATTTAAATATTTTTGTTCATTTACGTACAGCTATTTTTACAGATTATACATTGAAGTTATTTAAAATTTTTTAAAAATTATTTTGAGTTAAAACAATGGTTTTCGAGGAAGGGAAATTTTCCCCTTTTGTGCGTTCGCTTCCTTCGAAGGTTCAAAACCCCTGCTCTCTCCCTCTCTCTCTTCGGAGATAGGGGCCGGTTCCCAGCATCCTTTTTTATCCTGCTGATCGGGCGAAAAAGGCCCCCGAAGGGCAAGGGGGTTAAAAAGGGGGCCGGGGGGAAACCCCCCAATAACTTTTTGAAGGGAGGTGCAGGGAAAAACCCTGTGATGATTATTTCCACAAAGGGCCGACTCCGGGGGGAGACGGAGAGTTAAACCCCCAAAACGTTTTTCCTTTTTCGTTCAGAGGTTTGATATTACTCCCAGGAAAGTTCTTAAATAATCGTTCTTAATGAACACACTTTATGACGTAGAATATAGCCCACTGTAGGGTTTTTGGGCAAATCCCGGGGGTTTCAAGAATATTAAGAACATTCCCAAAATTCCTATCATCGTCTCCAAAAAGAAAAAAAAATAGGCACTCAAACGGAAAATTTTCTCCAAAAAACTTTAAAAAAAATTCCCCAAAAAATAACAAAAAAAAATCAAAAATAAAAACAAGAAAAATCTTTGAAGAAATTTTTTGGATTTTGGGTTTAAAAATGGGTTCCCAACTTTTTACAAAAAGGGGGTTTTGAATTTGGCCCGAAGGAAAATGGACCAGGGAAAAAAAAATTTTTTCAGAAAATGATGAAAAAAAGTTTAAATAGGCCAAAAAATTTCCCTTTTTGGGTTTAAATGAAAAGGTGAGTTTCAGTGATGAAATGTTTTTTTTGTGCAGGGATAAAAATCAAGGTTTTAGTTAAAACGAAGTGAAGTTGAAACTGTGTTTTCCAAGATCATATCAAACCAAATTTTAAAAAACCCTTCTAAACAATGTTTTGGTGTTTTTCTCAACAAAGGGGCTTTTGGGAAATTTTGTTCTTCTTAAAAGGGGAAAAATGAATTATTTCAAATACTTTGAAATATTCGCCCGTAGAAAATTTTTTCCCTCCCTGGATACTTTGGGGACATTTCAACATGATTTGACTTTTTTTTACAATTGGGTATTTGGTTCCCGAATTTTATGCGGGGCATAAAATTAAAAATCCCTTTAAATTGGGCCCGGGAATTCACCAGACCTAAACCCCATTGAGAATTTTTTTGACATGTTATCAAAAATCTTTGTAAAATAAGTTTCACGACAATAGAACAAATGATAAAAAAAAACTTACCCAAATGTGTTTCCACATTATTTGAAAGAAAAAAACAAGGGGGGCTACTAGTTGAATAAATACCAAGAGTTGAAGAGGTTATTCCTGCTAAGGACATCTTCATAAATAATATAGTGATTTTTTTTGTGTACTTTTATATAATGATTAAAAGAAAAGGGGGTTTTTTTGCATTTTCCCCAGTTTTTTTTTATTTTTAAAAAAATTTGTTATCAATAACAGATTTTTAATTTTTCCATGTCATTTTTACCATTCCGTTTCCCTTGGATTTTTGGGTTTAAACAACAAAAAGTCAAACCAATGAACTATTCTTCATTTTTGAACAATTTTTTTTTCCCGGAAAGTTTTGTTGGTGGAAAAGGGGTAAAATTAAGTTTGCCCAAAAAAACAACACAAAAACTGTTGCCGACTTTCCCCCAAATTTTGAAATTTGTTTTTAAAAGGGGCGACACCCCGAGTGGGACACCCCTCTCCAAAAATACCACCCACAGCAGGACGATTTTTTAGGTAGGAAAAAATTTAAAATGCACCCGTCCCCCCTACACTTGGGGGCTTCAATTTGGGCCCAAGACTCAACCCTTGACACTCCCCCAAATTTTTCGAATATAAAACCACCGCACCCACTCCAAAAATTTGTTTAAATTCCCTTAATCATTATCTTAAAATATCTTGGTAGATTAATTAAAATTTTTTTTCCCCAAATTTTTGAAGGGTCTATACGCTTTCCCCAAAATTTAAACCTCTTTGGTAAATTTTTTGGGGCTATCAATTCCGTTTATTCAAAACCCCTTTGGAAAAAAAAGAATCGTGATATTTAAATTAACTTTTCTATATACAAAGGGTTTTTTTAGCTTGAAAGGAGGAAAGGTATACTCGATAGGGGAGTTCTTTCTGAAAAGGTTTTAATAAAAAGAATTTTGTGATTTGAATTTATTAGGGAGGGAAAATTTAAAAATAATTTTTTCACTAAAATTGAATTGATATTAAATTTAATCGGATAATTGGTTGAAAACCCCTTTTTTAAAAAATAAAGGGTAAGTTTGATAAATTTTAATCATTCGCGTTTTTCCGTCATTTTTTCCCACTTTGGGAAAAACATTGGAAATTTTCTTACTATTATTAGTTGAAATTTTTCTGTTCCTTTTGTGATAAATAAATGATTTAAATTTGGTCATTTTCGAGTGTTTTTTCCCCACCCCCCAGACATCTAGGTTCCCGGGGGAGAGGTGCAAAAATCTTTCCCCAAATTTTTTCGTAAAATTCTTTATAAAATTATTTTCGTACAATAATAAATTTTAAACTGGTTAAATAAAAAAGATTTCTCACATTTTTTAATAACGGGTTTTCCCTAATTGTAGTTTATAAAAAACAGGTCGAAAATTGTTATTCAGTTTTGAGTTCTTTTTGTCGATTGCTACATTAATTTTGTACCGGGGCCGATTTTAAAACTTTTTTTGGGCCCCCGGGGGCAAAAAGATCAAAAAGGACCCCGGCACTGGCAATCGAAAAATTTTTTACCAAAAAAAACCCGATTAAGTCTGGATCCGGTCCCCCGAGGGCGCTTCTGGCCCCGGCGCCCGCCCCCCAAACCCCAAAAAGGATAAACCAGCCACGGGTTGTTTTAACCCAAAATCTCTCTTTTTGGCTTTCCCCTTGGGGGAATTTAAAAAAAAACCCCTTGGAAAAATTGTGTGTGTTTTTTTGTATACAGTAGAATCCCAAAAACCCTTTGGCCCAATTTTTGGGAAAATTTTACCGTGTTTATAAAAATGGGGGGTTATGGAGGGAAAATTTTTAAAAAAAAATAAGTACGAGTTTTTTGTTTTCTGCCCTTATATGCATTGTTTTTTTTTGGGAAACAACAGAAAAAAAACTGCCCAAATACCCTTAAAGAAAAACGACTTTATTGGAAAAGGATTTTTCTCGTTAAAATAAAAGGAAAACTTTTGTATATTTAAAACCCCAAAGGGGAAAACGGGATCAAAGTTTTTAAAGGAATTTTAAAAAAAAACATTTTTTAAATTTAAAAAATTTGGGGAAAAATTAGAAAATTTTTTAAAAATTTTTTAAAAATTTTTTAAAAATTAAAATTTTTTTTTTAATAAGAAATTTTAAAACCAAACCCAAAAAATAAAAAACAAATTTAAAAAATTTTTTTTTAAATTTCCCCTTTTTAAAACAAATAAAAATTCTAAGTATAATTTTGATTCAGCTATTCTGGTTTCCAAAAAATTTTCTTGCCCTTTTTTTCCAAAAGGAAAAAGGATTTTTGAAAAAAGGGGATTCAAAGCATTTTTTGAAAATTTTACTTAAAAAAATTTAATACTTGCCCCTTTTTAATTTTTTTCCAAATGAAACTTTTTCTTTATTCCTTTTTTGTTTTTTAAAAATCCCCATTTTAAAAAAACAAGGGGAAAATGTTTTGCAAAAATGGATTTTTCGTTATTTTAGTAAAATTTTATAGTTTTTACCTTTTTCAAAATTCGAAAAAATTTTCCCAAATTTTAAAAAGCTTTTTGTTAAGCACCAAAAACCAAACAAAACAAATACCCTTTTTTATTTTTTATGTTAGTTTTTTAAAACCCCAAATTTTGGGGAATCCCCGGGGTTAAAAAAAGAGCGGCTTTTTTAAGGAAAAGCTTAAAGTGGGGCTTAGATATAGTTAAAAAAATTTTCCGATCAACACCAAAAAAAAATAACTTTTTAAAAAAAAATAAAACTTTTTTTGTAATGAAAAAAAAAAAAATTTCTTTAAAAAAAATGGTTTTTGTTTTTTTTGGAAAAGCTAAATTCCCTTTTTATTTTAACTAATTAGTTTTTCGAACCCGTAAATTTTCCGTTAAAATTGGACCTGCCTTTTTTCAATGCAAAAATTTCCCCACCCTTTTTTAAATTATTTGTAATTTATTTTTTTCAATTCAAATTTAAAATTTAAAAAACCCCCTTTTAAAACCAAAATTTTTTTCTTTAAACCAAACAATAAAATTTTTTATTTAAAAAATAAAAACAATTTTTTATTTGAATTTCCAGAAATTTGGGGGGAAAAAAAAATTCTTAATATAAAATTAAAAGGGGGTTAAAAAAAATTTTAAAATTTTTTGTTTAAAAGGGGGGGTTTTTAAAATTTTTTTAATAAACTTTTGGGGTAGAATATTAAATTTTAAAAATTAAAAACCCTAGTTTTTTTTTTTAAAAATTAGTTTTTTTTCCCTTTTCCCTTAATTTTAAAATTATTTTTTAAAAATTTTTTGTTCAATTTAAAATTTAAAAAACTAAAAATTTTTAAAAAAAATTTTTTTATTTTTTTTGTTTATTTTAAAATAAAAGGTGTTTTTTTCTAAAAAAAACTTTTATTTATTTTGTTGAAATTTTTTCGCGGTTTTTTTTAAGGGGGTTTTTTGGGGTTTTTTGCCAAAATTTGGGGGGCTTTAATTAGTCGCCTTCCCAAAGGGTATAAAGAATTAACCCCCAAAACTAAATTTTTTTTTGGGTTACCGGACAAAGGCTTTGGTTTTTTTGAAAGTTTTAATTTATCTTTTAAAAGTGGTTAAAAAAGAAAATTAAAAATACAGGGCCCTTATTAAAATTCAAAAGTTTTTTTTTTTATTTTAAAAATTAAGGTCGGCGAAAGGGGGAATTTCCCGGGGTTTTTTAAAAAAAATTTTGAAAAAATTTTTTTCCCTTTTAAAACCTTTTTTTTTAAAAATCAACCAAAATCTTTTTTTCTTTTTTTTTATTTTTACTTCCCCCAAAAACTTGCTCCATTTTTTAAATAAATTTTTCTTTTAACCCAAAACCCCCCCTCTTCTTTCTCACATTTCCTTTTTTTTGTTTAAATTTTTTTTTTAGAAATTAAAACGTTTTCATTTTAAAAAAGGGGACCTTTTTTGGTGAAAGGGTTTTCATTTTCCAAAATTGGAAAAAGGGTTTTAAAAAAGTTGGAAATTTTTGGAAATTTTTAAGAAAAATTGGGAAAAAATCCGAAAACCCCACTTTTTGGCTCCGGAAAGGGGCAAGGAAAAAAATTTAAAAAATTTTTTTGGTTTTACCATGAAAAAATTATGAAATTTTAAAAAATTTTAAAAAAGATTTCTGACCCTTTTTTAAAAATTTTGGGAAAATGGGAAAATTGGGTTTTTCCCAACAAATTTTAAAAATTATAAAAAACGGGGTTTTTAAACCCTTTATTTTTTTTTTAAAAATTTAAAAAATCCCGAAACAAGGGGGAAATTTTTTTCCTTGGAAAAAAGGGGAAAAACCAATTTTTACTTTTAAGGTTTCCTTTTTTCCCTTTTCCCGGTTTTTAAAAAAACTTTTTTAAAAAACTTTTTTAAAAAAATTAAAACTTTATTTTCTTTATTTTATTTTTTTGGTTTTTACAAAATTTTTGGAAATTATTCTGTTTTTTCAACCAAACAAAAACCAAAGGGAAATTTCAAAGGGGGAATTTAAAAACCCCCCTTTTTCCTTTTTCCCCCTTTTAATTTAATAAAAAAGTAAAAAGGAAAATAAAATTGAATTTTTTTGCTGGAAAAATTTAAAAAAAAAAAGGTGAAGAGAAAATTTATTTTTTTCATTGAAAAAATTTTTTTTTTGGTTCCCTTTTTGGTATTTAATTTTTTAAAAAAATTTAAGTAAAAAACAAAAAAAATTTGCCTTTTTTAAATTTTGGTTTTGGGAAACAAGGACAAAATTTAAAATTTTTTAAAAAAAAAAGGGTTTTTTTTGCATTAAATTAAATTTTTGAATTTTTAAAAAATTTCAAACAGTTTGGGGACCAATTCTTTTAACTTTAAATTTTACAAAATTGGTAAGTTTTTAAAAAACTTTTAACCTTAAAAAAACCTTTTTCCGGAAAGCCCATTAAAGTCCCTGTGTTCCCTTTTCCCTCCCCTTGGGTTTTTTTTTTTCTTTTAAATCCCCAAAGTTGGGGGTTTTTAGCAAAAACCTAAAATTAAAAAAAAAATTTAAAAAAAAGGGGTTCCATTTTTAAAATTTTTAAAAAACCCAACTATTAAAAAATTTTTTTTTCTATTTTTGACCGGGCTTTTTCCCCTTTTTAAAAATTTTTAAAGAATCCCCCAAAACCCTTTTTTTCCTTTAAATGATTTCATTTTTTTCAAATGCCAAAATCCCCAGATTTAAAAATTGGAAAACTGAAGGGTTCAATTTTTAGAATAAAAATTTGGAAAGGGGAATTTAAACCCCAAAGAAAAGAAATTTAAAAAAAAACCCAAGATAAAATTTAAAAACGGGAAGCCTTTTTATTACCAAATTTTTTAAAAAACTTGGAATACCAAAATTTTAAAAGGAAACACCCCATTTTGAAAACAAATTTAAAAAAATAACCCCTTTTTTTATTTTTTTTTCCTAAAAGAAAAGAGGGGTTAAAAAAAATAAATTTTTTTTAAAAAATTTATTTTTTGGAAAAATTTGGCCAAAAAAAAATTTTTTTTTAAACTACGGTTTAAATTTTGGCTTTTAAAAATTTAAATTTCTTGAAAAAAATTTCAAAAAGAAAAGTAAAAAAAAAAACCCCAAAATTTTAAAACTTTTTTTCAAAAGGGTATGGGAAAAAAAATAAAATAATTTTCCATTAAAATTTTAAAAAAAGTTTTTTTTGGGGGCTTTTAAAATTCATTTTTAAACAAAATTAAAAAAAAAATTTAAAGGGATTTTAGTCTTTCAAATGGGTTTAAATACTTTTCATCCCCTAAATTTTTTAAAACACAATTTGGAAACCCCTCTTTAAAACTTTAAAACCAAGGGGTCCCCGGGGTTTTGGAATCAATTTTGAAAATCACCCCTTAAATTTTAAAATTTTTTGGGTTCTTTCCCCCAAACCAATTTTTATTTTCCGAAACCCCCAAAAAATTTAAAGGAAAAATTTTAAAAAACCGAAGGAAAAACCCTTGATTGCTTTTTTAACCCGAAAAATTAAAATTTTTAATTCAAATTTTTAAGAAAATTGTGAGGATTTTTCCGGGTTTTTTTTTAAAATTTAAAAAAACGAACCCCAAAAACCTTTTTTTTTCCCTTTTGGGGGATTTTAAAAAACTTTAAAGCCTAAAATATTAAAAATTTGGAAAAAATTTTGGGGCTAGAAAATTTAATTGGGTTCAAAAAATTTTTTAGAAAAAAAATTCTTTTTTGAGTTTTTAAATGGCTTTGGGAAAAAAGGGGAATCTCTTTAAAGGGAAAATTAAAAATTTTTAATAAAAAACATATTAAAAAACCCCCAAAAGTCTTTTGAGAATACCCAACTTCGGAAACCCCCCAATTTCAAAAGGGTTTTCCGGAAGTGAGCCCCCAGTAAATTCCTTTAAAAAAAGAAAATTTAAAGGGGGAAAACCCACGACATGGCTATCGAACGATGGTCATGTCGCAGTGAATTGATGAATGAGTACTAAGCTTGCTTGCAAACCAAACAGTAGGAGCTTCGCATCGCTGACCCCGACCAGAAAACATCTGTTCATGACCATGCCAAGGTCTAAATAGTGCTATGATGGCACAGTGGTTTTTGCCTCAGGCTACCACATTTAGTTTTTACATGGAAATTTGCTACTGTAATTAAGAATTTTTCCCGTGCTGTTTAAAATTTAATTTAACTAATGATAAATAAGATACAAATGCAGAAAGACACAGCAATAACAGATAAAGATGCCCAATACATTTAAAAACTTTTGTTGCAAAAGTGTACTAGAAAGAACAATAAGATAATTTACGGGACATTAGATTTATAAAGTAGCATTTCATGACAGAGCTGGCTCATCCTGAGAAATACATGTTTTAATCCGCAAGATTGAAAAGATGTCCAAGATGATTTTAGATCTTTCAAATGGGTTGAAGATACTCCTCATCCATATATTTTGAATTCGTGAGCACAATGTTGGAAACCCAGTGGCTGAGTGGTAGCGTAGCGCGCTTCCACGCCAAGGGTCCAAAGTTCAAACCCCGGACTGGGAAAGGTCGACTCAGCCCTTCAATCCTTCAGTGTGTGACATCTCTCGCGTTCTTCCTCTAACATAATCTATATTCCTTGACGGCCACTATTAATGGCAAAACTTTTCCAACCCAAATCCAAGAAGTGAAACGAAGCATAGATGCAAACCTTTAAAAGGATAGAAATTTTAGTGAGTAAGATGGCAATTTAGAGAAAGTTCAGTGTAGAGAAGATAGAAGTGTTGATCGCGACGGCTTACTTAGAATCAAGACGCCACCCCGCCAATTAAACAAAGGTACATACCATTGTACAACTTAGGAGAAAGATTTGAAATAGATTGGACGTTGAGTATTCAACCAAGGTAGGAAGATTATATTCTGAACGCTAGTATATTATTGAGATTGAGATTAGGCGGATATAAATTATCTCGAACGAAACATTCATTAAAGTGGTACAACTTGGTCTTCAGTAATTAACCATCTGTTTCTCAAGCTGAAGAACATTTAGCCAAATCCTGCTTCAGAAATGACAATAATCATAATCAGCGCTTCTTAAAGCAAAATGGTAACGAGATGGTATGACTCAGACGTACAAAAACTGCCAAAATGTCTCCAAAAGCATTGACTGAAACGGTAGCTATTTAGAAAAATATACGAGCCTAGTTTTAATTTTGGAGTTAATTAAATATTTCCTTATATTTCTGAAACAATAATTGCCACTATGTTTGTAATAACCCTCATATACATTTTATTTCTAACCAGATGGGCCCTTAAATACATCAAATTAATGACTACTTTTCCTTTGATATATGTTCTTTCATTAGAAATTCGAATACAAAAAACACCGAATCTCTGATGCACAATCACCAAGAAAATATAGAAACAAACCCAATAATTTTCATAATTGGTACCACTGTTAATAATTTAAAGAAATTTAAACTTCATCGTTAATGAACTAACTAATTTATTTACCTCAATTAATTAACTTTTAAAAGTAATTTTCCCTTACGATTACCCTATAAATCAGATATGTACAAGCACAATATAACGAAATTAAAATTTAGTCTAATTGTACGATGAAAAATCAGATACTGGAAAAAAACTTCTATTTTAAAAACTAATTAAGTAAATTAATAAGATTCATTATAATTAATGCACCAACACCATTTAGTTCCTTTTTGAGCCATTAGCATTGATATTAATTTTTAAACTGAAATTAGAACTGCATGTTAAATTGAGGGCGCCTTATTTTTCCGACCATGTACCTATTGTAGATTTAATGAATATCTTTTGTAAGTATATATTGTTCGTTAAATCAAACAAAATTTGGAGATACATTAAAAACTATTCGTTTTAATTACATGAAAAAAATCATTCAAGATAAGATCAGAACGAAATTGACGACTATGTTAATTTACAATCCTTAACATATAAAAATTCTTTTTACCTCCACCATATTCCAAAGGCAAGGTCATGGCAGCAGCTAATGATTCCGTCTGCCCATATACTTCGAACACCTAAGAAAGAGTCTAGATTAATAAAATTTCAGAACTGATGTGAGAAAAAAAGGCGATATGACACAAAGTTTTTTACCGCAGTTGCATGTCATCCAATAATTAAATAAATGAAGTGTTCATAATAATTTCAAAAAGTGGAAGAGTTGCAAATATTGTTTACTTATATTTTTAAATAACATTCTGTCTATAGATTTCCACAAATTCTCAATGAATATCAGGTTATAGCCCGCTGAGAGGAATCGGTAAATCATTCAATGAGCAGCCTTAATTCATCTCTGGGCTGAACAGAGTTTATTTACAGTACCTAGAGCAGGGGTGGCGAACCTTTTTGGATCTATGTGCCATTTGTTCTTAAAGAATGTTTAATGGAGACGTGCCGTCAAATAATTTTGACTTGTGATTTTTGGGAAAATAATAAAACTAAATACTAACAACTCAAAACTCATTATTTATTATTAAAAAATACATGTTGCACTGTATAGCAGTACATATTTTAGATATACGTGTAATTCAAATGAAAGTAACAATAGTGTGACTTCTGTTGTTGTCGATTAGATGACAAATAACTTACATTAGGATTGTAAGATGTTACTTTTAGCAGAACGCATGCTGAATTAGTCATCTGCCAAATGGTTTTTAGTGAGTCTTAAATGGTATTCATCTCTGAAAATAATGATTCTCGGGTATAGATAGATGAAAATATGGTTAAAATAGCATGAGCCAGCTTCTTCAAACAGTTAAATGCATCTGGAATCGAATTCTGTTTCCAAAATTTCGTTGCTGGCATCTTTACTTATATTGGTTGTTAATTTTTCTGTTTCAATCAATTTCAACATTTTCCTTGTTCCAATAGATTTTTGAATCCATATTGAACTAGACTAGAAATCAATCAGTTGCATTTCAAATTCCTCAATTTCCAGCAATTAGAATAGGGACTTTAGTTTATCAAATGAAGTCACATCAGGGTACATAGTAATTATAGAAATAAGTTCTTTAATAACTTTCTCTTCGTCTGGTTTTTTCAAGTTCCGGAAGTACTTGTAGTTTCTTGTAGTAATATCATTTCTGAAAACATGCAATTTAGCGTCAAAAGCGTTGAGATCCCTCTTGAAGATAATTTTTTTTTATTTGTGTCTTGAAGCTTTACTTTCAATTCTTTTAAATATTGGCATACGTCTGTAAAAACACGACCTATCCACTCGCGTTTATTCGTAATACTTCATAGTTAACTTTGTTATTTTGAAATAAAATGCAAATCCCGTTGTGATCGGTGACATGCCCAAAATATTGCGTCGCGTGCCATTCGTTCGCCATCCCTGACCGAAAAAATCTATACAGTTCTCGGACACTCTATGCGGTAAATTCTGTACAGTTCTGGGATATATACATAAAACACAGCAACAGTATTGTGTGGGATTCCCACGCAGTGGTTCACACTAGAGTTTCAGCAGCCTAATTTATTCATTCTACCAGTTTCCATTCCGCTACGACAGGAAAGCTGCTCATGTCTGGTGGTGACATTGAGCAGTTATTACATTAATAAATAGTCACTTGTTATAAGGTGGTTTTAAGTTGGGGGTCCTCAAAAACGAATGACAACATTGACACACCTCCTCCTTGGAGTAATGTCCAATATGCTTGATTTGATACCTTACTAAATGTTGTAGATGTTGAATAAGTCATCGCACTTATATCATCTTGGTCCTCGTAACCTATAAAAATTAGCTATACAAAAATATTGCGCGTTTTTATACACAAATTTATTTTACATTTGGATATAACCATGTATATATTAAAATAAAAGCTTATAATACTTGTGAGTGACGTTGCATTAAAACATGGAATCTTTCATTACACCTATAACTAAAAAAAACTATGTTTATATACAACTCACATTTCCTATGGAAATCAGCTTCACATTCAAATGTTCTATTAAATGGAGATGCGCTTTTTATCACTGTTTTATCTACTAGATCAGACAGCCAACCCAAATGACCTCTAGGACCACTTCGGAAAAATATTACAATCCCGCGGATTACATATAAAAGTATATATCTTTGTTATTAGATTTGGACCCTTTAAAACATTTATTGCAGTGCAAGTTTTAAGCAGATTGATATATTATTATGGTTTTCATTGTTTTTAATGTATACAAACATGGATAATACGATAAAAATAATGCAATAATCAAATAATGTTTAATTTATTTAATTACTGAGGTATTTGTTTCTCAACACTTTTGCGAGTCGATTTCAATAGGTGTATTTATGCATTGTACTTGATGTTGCAGGTTTTCGTCCGTTAAGTTTGAGCGCGATTTATGTTTAATAAATTCCAATTTTCGAAAAAAGGATTTGCAGTAACAGAAGCAAAGAGATAAAATAGAAACAGTAACAAATTGGTTAAAAAAAACGAAAAACAAAATTATTGTACAAAATAGTCGTATTTTGTACAGTTATAAGGAATTTCGAGGGCTACAAAATTATTCAAGGCGGGCCGAGTGTTGGCCACCCCTGTAATAGATACAAAGGCACTGAGTATCTTTAAGAAATATGCGATTGTATAAGATGCTAAAATACTATAATTTCCCCAATTAGAATGTTTTTAAAGTTAAAATCAGCTCAGTAAAATAAATGACAGTTTTCTTACGTAAGCACCAGAAGCCCTTCTGAAGAAAGTCATGACATCAGCAGATATGGGAGCAGACGTACAGAATATCATATGGGTTTTTCCACCGAGAGCCTCTTGGAACTCTTTGAGGACCAGCTTGTCCCAGATCGTTTGGGTGGTAATTTTTCCTCTAAAAAGCGAAACAATTCGATTCCCTTTAAAATAATTTTTAGAAAACAGAGCGACGTAAAAGTTACTTAGAAATCACTTACAACATCTGTTTATGAAAGCGATATGATTATGAAATAAAATAATAGCAATTATAAAAACTTGACTTTATTTGTATATAAATTCGTAACAATGATCATAAAATATAAGACTGTAGCCGATGGAATAATAATTTAATGAATTTAGGGACACAAATCAGAGGCATGATTCCAACAAGAATGGTCATATGAAGTATCAAAAGAAAGTTCCTTGTTGATATTAAATTGAGCTTCGAAATCTTCCCACAGAATATTGATTGATTGATTGATTTAATCAATTAATATTAACGTCACGCTGTTCAGCTACACGAGGGCTCGTGGCGACGGACCACGTAATTTTGAACCATGGTCAAGTGACGTAGACGACATCTGAGCTGGCACTCCCTCTCCTAACTACCACACCACACCAACGGGAGGATGTTTCGGCTCTCGACAGATTTAACGTGCATCGCTGCCCTACACGGCGGGTCTTTAGAGGTACTGGGATCGAACTCGTGACAAGGCAAGCCACGATCCAATACCTATACCACTCGGCTACCACGGCCACCACAGAATATTGAAGAATTTGGTATAATAAAAAGTACAAAAACTATTGGAATCTTTGTTTCCGGGTTTTGGTTAAAAATGAAATTCATCGCTAATATCTCATTAACAGAACTATATTCAAGAACAAAATCGATGACAAATTTAAAATTAACCCGGGAGAAGACGGGCACTCGATGCTAACGCTTGGGGTGAGTCAGGGACCCCAGTCCTTTTTACTATGCGCAATACGAAACATAATTCCAGTAAATAATATAATTAAAAGTAAGTATACTTGCATAATTTTAAGGACTTTTCAGTTGTTTGTTCAACTGGACTAAAATTTTAAAATGTGCGTTACTTTAACAAAGGACACAAATCGCAGACACTTTTCACTAATATTACAGAAATGATATTTTGAGACAAAACTCTCTAATTTTGTTCAAGTTATTGTAGTTTTATTGTCCTTTAATGATTGACAAGTAGCATTTTGAACTTTTTCTTGTTTGTGCATTTTTGACAGGATGCATTGTGTCTTGTGGTTCACCTTTGTATTAATATCTTTCTTGATGGAGTTTTTTAGAGAGGTAGCATTTGAAAAAATTTTCCTTTCAGCTCAAACATTTCGCACTCATCGTTTTTCTGAAATTTACTTTCGCTATCAGGATTAATATCCTGTTATTTCATAAGGTTCTTCCCTTGCTTGAACAGTTTCAACTTCATCCAATTTGTATTGCAGATGCCCATTTCTTTTTTTTTATTCTGTTTATTTTACATTTATAAACCATAATGAGTCATACAACACAGCCGTCAAAACCACCAAGTCATTCACAGGGATTCACCTGTTCATAGAAATTATTTTGGAGTAAAAAATGTCTCGTGGAGGAACTCAGTCACCCCAAGTGGCTCTATCAGCTTTGCCATCCCGGAGAAAAATGAAAAATGCCACCTCTTCTCCAAAGTAAAAATTATAATTAAAAAAGATAAATTGTCCACATAGATACACAGCTATAAAACTTGAATAATTCTTGCGGACAAAAAAGCAGCATTACAAAATTTTTTATAAAAGAGTCTACTGTGATGGTGGGGATCACAAAAACGTTTATTTTACCTTATAATAGCCATAACTCAAGATTAAAATATTCGTTGGAGGGAGGACCAGAGAGCCTAGCTCTGTCAATCTTTAACCTTTCATTTTGGATATTTAAGTGACTGTTTATGAATCTTGCCCTTTGTTAAAATAAGTTACTTTATAAATAAAATAGACTTTTACAAAAAAATGAAAAATATAAATTAAGAACTATAAGAATGCATTAAGTGCTTGAAAAAAAAAAAGAATCAAAATCGGTGCAGAGCACCGAAAAAGAAAACTTTTTTCAGATCTTGGGGTGGGCAAGACAAAAATAAAACATTTCCTGTGAATCTCTATCAACTAAAAACTCTTATTGCCCCTGTCCCCTTTCGGATAGTTGACCGGTAGTGAGTGAATATTACCAACGCACTGTTCAGCTACACGAGGGCTTTTGGCGACGGACCTCGTAATCTTGAACCATGGTCAAGTGACGAGGATGACTACAACACTACACCAACAGGAGTACGTTTGAGCTCTCGACAGATTTAAAGCGCATCGCTCCCCTAAACGGCGAGTCTTTAGTGGTACTGGGCTCGAACTCGTGTCAAGCCAGCCACAATCCGATACCATGATAACTAGGATACCGAGGCCATTTTGGATAATTGATACCGGGCGTTGTATGGGTAAAAGGATTGTCTGTAGTGACCCCACTCCGGGAAGGGGAGAAAGTTACTAGTGAAAGATGTGTAAACATATCAAATATTTCACGTTTATACATAAAATCCCCATTGAACTCATTCAACATAAAAGAAAACTGACATTAAACATACAGAGTACAAAATAAGGAAGTAAAATACAATAAATGAAATACCAAATTCATACCCAATAGTATTTCAGGAAATATATCTAATTTTTTGTGAAAAAAAAGTTTCTTAAATTTAATTTAAATGGCGATTTACGACTCGGGCAGGTGTCCTGTTTGTCCGGCCCTAGAGTCGCCTTGCCCAGAGTACCTCAAGATTGCAAAAAACGTTTGCCATTTCCAAAAAAGGAGAATGTGACAAATACATTTTATTTCCCATGAAGACTGTCTTACAGGAGGATATTGACACGGTCAATGCTAACGAACAGTCAGTTTTCCTTGAATTAAAGATTTTGGGAGGCTGGGGTGAGACTCGGTGCCCCGCGTGACCGTTTCAGGGTTAATTTACATATGACTCACTAGAAACATTTTTTCTTACAGAATTTGAAAAGAGTATTATAAAGAATTTAGAGAGAAGTAACACAGAAGATTTTGGGGTTTGGCACATTAGTTGATTAAAATAAAATAGGATTACATATTTACCTTATTTTTAACCAATGTTTGGCAATATGACTTAGTTTGATTCCAAAAATTATTTTTAAAAATACTTTCCTGAAATTGGAAATTGTAGTCACCTTTTGAGTAGCTTTTCTTTCCGCTCAAGGGCTGCTCGAAGCAAGAAAGACTTAAGGGCGTTTCCTTCCACTTTCTCCATTACCTAAACAGAAAGAAACAAAAGTTTATTCTCAGTTCAGTCTCATTCATTATCCCCTTTCATGAGTATTCAATCATTCAATACGAAGCTTATTAATTGAGAATGTGATAAATAAGGAATTTGAATTCAAGAAGACCTCATGCAGGAATCTTACGGATATAAACCATTACCTAAACAGAAAGAAACAAAAAGTTTATTTTCAGTTTACAATCTCAATTCGTTATCTCTTTTCGTGAATATTCAATCATTCAATACGAAACTTATTAATTGAGAATGTGATAAATAAGGAATTTGAATTCAAGAAGACCTCATGCAGGAATCTTGTGGATATAAACTTCAAAAAAATTTATAAAAACAGAAACAATAAAAGAATTCTTATAACTTTTGATTGAGGATATCAAGACAGACACAATGGCTTCTTGAAAGAAAATTACATGCTAAAATTTGTCAGGATAGAGTCATTTACAGAGCAGTTCCATTTATGAAAAGCAGTTCCGTTATTTCTGATGGTTTGATATTTTACATAGTAAACAATCCATTCAAAATACTGCATAAATACAAGGTATAACAATAAATTGTTATCGAACGGCTTCAAACTTAATTTTCTTTTTCTTACCAAGCACTGCAGCAGAATACCTGTTAGCTTAGACCATCTTGATGTAATTGATGCTAAGTTCTTCCATCCATTAATTCCCAAGTCCTTCAACCACTTTTTTACTTCATCCATCCACCTTGTTCTCAGTCTTCCTCTTTTCCTTTTTCTCTCAGGAGTTTGGGAAGTTATTTTCTTTACAAGATTTTCATTGTTATATCGTAATACGTGTCACAGCCACCTTATTTGGGAAGCCTTGATCACTTTGACTATGTCAGGTCTCTGTATTTCGATTGAAATTCAAGGTTGCATCGTATTCTCCAGATTCTGTTTTCTGTATCTGCACCAAAAATTTTTCATAGAATTTTTTTCTCTCGAAAGTCATCAGTTTCTCTTTATTTTTTTTGTTCATTGTCCGACATTGGCAGCCTTATAAAACTATTGGTCTTACTAGAGTCTTGTATAACTGTATTTTTGTGTTTTGCTACTTATTTATTTAGATTTAAACCGGTTTCGCAATCTGTGATAACATCTGTTAGACATCTTTATTCTGTTTTTGATTTCAAGTATTTATGTCACCACTGTTATTTATAACTGTGCATAAGTATTTAAATTGAGTCACTTATTTAAATTCATATACACATTAAATTTTAATTTTGTTAATTAATTAAATATTCTCAGTAAACAAACTCTACGTAAAGTACTAAAAGCAGTACTGTAAAGTCATTTTTATACCACAGATACGCGCGCGCGCGCGCTCTACAGAAAAGTGCATAAAAGAAAAACGAATTAAAAAGATTTAACTTACCCTGAAAAATTCTCTATACGTTCCGTAATGTTTTTAAATAGCATGAAACCAAAAGAACCAGTTGAAATTAAAATAAAGTCACCGGAGAAAATTTGCAGAAATAAATGATTAATAAACTCCTTCTGAAGTCAGGAGTTTGAGTATTTATTAACGTCACAATATAAAATAACACTAGGGCTATTGGCGACGGACTTCATGATTTTGAGCGTTAATGAAGTGACAAAAATGACATCGGAGCTTGAGCTCCGCTCTTCAAATTTCCATTTCCCACTAACGTGAACAATTTAAACTTCAACAGATTGAGCGTGCAACAAAACCCTTCACGATGAGTCTTCAGTGGCACAAGTTCTTAAACCTACGACTCGCGGTGACAATACCAAGCGTTAGTACGCGACCGTTATCCCCCTAAGCCTTATTAAGGTATCCGACTACCCTAAAATCAAGATTTTTTTTTATGATTTTATTTTATAGGCCATCTCTTATTAGCTTAATAAAAATACTAAGTTTTATATTTTCCATTTACTAGAACAAAAACTACAAGTGTTTTAACAAAAGATGATGTCATAACTTTACACAAGATGTCAAACTTTAAAGTGCGTTTTACTCAAAATGTGTTTTTTTCGAAAAACTCAAACAGGGACAGCGATTGTTCTAAAGGTTTTGAAAATAATTTGCTGAAATTTTTTGTGAATGTTTTGTATCACAGTAGAAGTGTTTTGACCTTCAGATTTATCAATCACTGTTTTATTTCAAAATTTACAGTCCTTTATGTTAATATAATCACTGTTTTTTTAAGCAACTACATATAGTCACTAAGATAGAGTGCTCTAGTTTTTGTAAAAATTAAAATATCTATTATCCTGAAAATCATTTCAAACATGAATAACAAAGTAACACATTAAAATTGAAAAACTGAGAATTTGCTCAAAACATTTTTGTGTATAGAGCGGGCCCCGTTTTTGTAATTTTTTGTACATTTTCACCAGTTTTTTCCCCTTCTAATAATAATAAATTTTTTTCTATTTCAATTTTACGATTTTTTTCCTTAAAATATACTAAATAAATCTAAAAAAAATCACAAAAAAAATCTCCATATCAGCATTTTTTAAAAAAAATAGTTGTCGCAAGTAGTCAGATACCTTAATAAATGGAATAATCAGCTCATAAATTATTTTTAATTTGGTGATAAGTTAAAGATCTCCTGGAATTAATTCTGCATTGAGGAAGGCTGGTTTTTATTCCACTTCATTATCGCTTTCTAAACTTGCGAGGATATCTCAGATAAATAATACTTCATTGTCATTTAAGACATTAGGGAATTAAAATCACCTAATCCTAATTTCCGTATTGCCTATACTCTAATGAAAAATTTATAGCTGCAAAAATTGTCTATTTAATAGAAATATAGCAGCATTCTATCCTCTTAACCTAAATACAGTGTCCCTAGCAACGTTTCCAAAAATGTGGCAAATTTAATTTAAGAACTGTTTGAAATAATTATAAAACGTATGTGTATCAAAATAAAGAATGTCACTGAATTAAAATAAAATGGCTCTTTACATCTTATTTAAAAATATAAAATACAAATCTATAATCGATATACAGCTGGTCATCGTGATATGTTAAGGATTTATGGCATTGGATTAAACACAAATTGAGATGTTTTACCTGAAATGAAAAATGGTTTTCAAAAAAAATAAAATAAAATTATCACAAATACACAGTTGCATTGGAATTATCGACACTTTTAGCTAGCACTAAATATTACAAAATAATTCAAGTAAGTTATTTTCTACTTCACACCTTCATATTAATCTGTTATTATCGGTATACGTTGAGGTTCCCACTTAAGAATCTTAAATTTAGCCCAATAAGTGAACATTTAGATGTTTTTAATGATGGCTCCCTTCTATATAAATATCAGGGTGCTGGGGTGAGTGAATATTAACGTCGTACTATACAGCTACACGAGGGCTTTTAGCAACGGACCTCGTCATTTTGAACCATGGTCAAGTGACGAGGACGACACCTGAGCTGGCACCCCTCTCTCCTAACTACCAGACCACACCAACGGGAGGACGTTTGAGCTCTCGACAGGTTTAACGTGCATCGCTTCTTTACACGGTGGGTCTTTAGTGGTACTGCGCTAGTACTCATGACAGGGAAACCACGATCCGATACCTTGACCACTAGGCTACCGCGACCACATCATGGTGCTGAAGCTGATATCTTTGTGAATTGCTTAGCTTTGACGTACCACTAGATATTTTTACTACTGCCTTCGATGGAGACTGAAGCTATTGAAGTAGCGGCGAGTAACTATCACTAAGAAGCTCTGAGTTCAAAAGGGTCGTAATCTTTTCCGATTCTGAATCTGCATTATAAGCTCTATCTCAAAATTACCTCTGTCATTCGCAAAGAATTTTAAAATTCAGATCGTTATATTAAAAGATTTTCCTCATAAAATTTCCTTTCAGTTGATACCGGCTTATTCTGACATTGCTGGGAATGAGCATGCTGACTTTCTTGCTAAGAAAGGAGCCCTTGAAATCCAAAGACACACGAGAATTTCAACCTTTAATTCCTTAAGGCTTTTTTCTAATATGGCCTTTAAGTATAATTTTAAAATGGAAACTGGGGAGATGTTGAAGAAAAAGAATTAGGCAAACTTGAAAGAGAATCCGTCCTGGGATCCTGGTGCTCCTAGAAAAACTGCTGTAGCTCGTATTAGACTTTTGACTGGACATGACTGTCCGAGATCGCATCTCAATAGAATTGGTATCGCTGACTCACACCGGACTCTACTCTGTGTGACTGGTCAGCTTACGACCACTGAACATTCTCTCTCGCGCGGGCGTATGCCCTGCACTAAAAAGTCTTAATTTAACTGTCAAAAAATATTGGAGAACACATGCACTAATGACATACTAGGTACTATTGTAGTGTGTGGCATTTGTAAAATAAATAGAATAACATTTTAGCAATAGATTATTTTCGTGTTATTTACTTTAGTTCTCAAAAAAAAAGCTTCCAAAATTCGACACTAGGGTGCTACTACCAGACTCAAGTAATAATGTATGACCATTAACCTACAGGTGGAATGAACATCAACAATCTTTTAAAATTAACTTATCTGCATAAAGAAGTAGCTATACATCTTGTGTACAAAATTACCCGAGCATAGATGGCGTTCATTATCCTCGGCACCAAGGGTGAGAATGGTGGGCTTCAATATCTTTACTTCGTCCATCAATTTCCGAATGTCTCCATCGTAAAGGCGATGCGACGGGCGTAATACAACTTGCAACCTAAGAATAAAAATAATAATAAATCAAAGGAATGTTGAATATATATCCTGCAAATCAGAAGAGCCATAAACTAGAATAGAGGACCAAAAAGAAGAGCCTATATAGTCATTTGGACTAAAATGGCAAACTCATTATGTTTTCTGTATATATCACTAGTCTTTACCCCCGCTTCACTGAGTATTTCATGTTTGTATAAATATATACTGTTTAAATATAAACTATTATATCTATGTCCTAGCATAAAGCGTTCGATTGTATTGAAAAACTTTCTTACAACTCTCACCACCTGATTTGAAAAGAACAGGATTTGAATTTCTACAATGGAAGTAGAATGGATATTTTACACTCCCGTAACCCACCTACGAATGGATTTCTGTAAATGACCTTAGTGCAGCGGTTCTTAAACTTTATACCACCGCGGCTCTCCTTTATGTATCTGGGTGACACCGTGGACACCCAAAGTTTTGAGCATCTCTCAACAACATAATATTTTTGGTCAAGTTCTAGTAGAGTTTCTCCATTGGGGACTATTTAGTAATCCAGTCTAGTTTGCCACATCTTTCAATTTTTCCACGAGGACGTTTAGGGTCTGTAAAAAAGAGAAATTCTCAACGTAACATGAAAGACTCCACGGACTCCCTACAGAAGCGCTGCAGGGAGTCCGTGGAGTTCTCATTCTTAGTTGCTCTCTGCTCCCTGAAAGAAGCATGGCTGCTGAATTCTAAATCTGTAGACGCCTAATAGTTAAAAAACGGGAATAATTACATGTAACTCAGCTTAACCCTTCACAACCATCCTTGGGTCAATTTTCCTGTTTTCTCTGAAGATCTCTACTCCCTGAAAGGAACATGCCTGCCTAGTTTCAAGTTCGTAGGTCTAATAGCTTCGAAAATTTCGTGATAAAAGAGTTAAGAAGGCACAGTCGTATATATATACAGAGAAAGAGAGAGACCAAATTACCATAAACTAAATAAAGCAAAGCAATAAATAGAAATATAACTAGGTCAAAAATAAAATAGTCATACGTATAAAAGCAAACTCTTCGCCTTTTGAACAAAGATTATATGGTAAAATGTAATTTTCAGACCAGCCAATACTCAGGGCCTTTTTTAATCTTTCCGGCACCCCAGGCACTTCACATTGTTATGTCCCTATTTCCAGAGCATCCTTCCTTCAGTTCATACCTTGTCAGTTTTGGTTCTTGAGGGATTTTTTTCTTAATTCTCTCTCTCTCTTTCTCTCTTTCTTTTTTTTTTGTGCACTTTGGACAGTTTTTCCATCATCCACCTCCTACGACCCGCCATGTTCCAGACTGGCAACAGCAGCCGTAGGAAAGGAAAGAGGCATGGCTTGACCACTCTTGTTCATTTCTTATTTTACTTCATCACGGACCACCCACCCATCATTTTTTTAACTAGTGCAGTAAATTAATGAAATTGTTTATATTTACAGTTTAGAGCAGTGGCCCCAACCTTTTTAGCGTCGCGGACCGGTCACCGTTTGATAATTTTACCGCGGTCCGCTGAGGGGGAGGACGCTGATTATTTATATTTGAGATTGTTTTGATTTAATAATTTTATTTTAATTGTGTATTTTTAAACGCGCCTTCGAAATAAAATATAGCTACACCAAAAATGAATATAAAGTGATTTTCATAAAAAGTAGCTCAAATTCAAGAAAAATACACCGCTTTAAATAAAAAGGAAATAACTTAATATTTCTTGTGCGGACCAGTAGTATTTTATTCACGGACCGGGGGTCGGAGACCACTGGTTTAGAGTATACAGTAGTGTATGAACTGTTTTCAACTCTTGATAATTATCATCTTTTCATCGCTTATCACTTACCTAATTTTTACTTTTATACATCCTTATTCTTGGTTCAGTCATTGTCGTACTTGTGTAACAAAAGCTTCTTCAAGCTTTGATCATTACAAAATCATTAATTACATCATCACAATTCATTTCCAATGTAATATTTTGAGTGCATAGCATCATTAAACTTATGCTTTTCATTTTCCATAGTAGATCTAAGGGCAGAAATGCTTCTCTCATGATTCGCTAGGCGGTGGTACGCTCGCTGTATTTTTAATTTTTTCACTTTTTTGCCCTCCAATTTTTGCGCCCCCAAATCTCTTGCACCACAGGCACGTGTCTAGCTTGCCTAAGCAGAAAATCGGCCATGATGTCCCTATATTTTCTTACCTCATGAGTTGCAAGGAAGAGAAAATGGTGTCAAAATAAGATTTCATAAATACTAAAGATTAAAAACATAATGCAAGATGAATATTGAAAATACTATAAATTAATTACCAATGCCACAAATACCAAGTAAAAAAATCTATATAATTAAGCAAGAAAGTTAAATATCCAAATAAAGTAGTAAATTATTAAAACAATATAACACAGCGCGCCAACAGCATGTCAAACAGGAAACTTTCTACCATAACAGTATCAGTTATACAAAAAAATTGATAAAATAAAAAAACGACTTTGAATTCATCTAAGAAAATATTAAAACGAAAAATATTAATAAAAGAACTTTCTGAAAGTATAAGACGAAGAAAAAAAAATACAAAAATAAATGAAAAATTAAAATTTATCAAAAAATATAGCCAGGGGTGCCATCTTGTGAATGTATGCAGAAATGAAAAGAAAAAAGAAATAAAACTTTTTAACCAGACAAAAATATTGAGTTTAATAGAAAAATATGTAACAAAATGAGAGAGAACCTGTTTATATCTAAAATAAACATTCAAGACGATATACATGTATTTAATTTAGATAAAAGCATTACAGAAATAAAAAAAAAACTTTATCCAAAGGGATCAGAGCAGGTCCACCAGAATAATACTCTCTCTACGTACCATTGATAGAAGTCAGGAGCGTAGCTACCGCCGTATCAATGATCCGGTGCCCCCGAGCTACAGGAGCCCCAACATGTGTAAGAAAAAATCGTAAAATGCTATCAACAGTTCCATTAAAAGAGCTCCCATTTCCAAAAAAGAGCCCCTCAAATAATTTTGATACAGGGCCCACTAAAAGCTAGCTGCGCCACTTGTGCCCTCTAGCGCCTGCTATGGGAAGCGAACTGTTGATCCAAAAAGGACTGAGGACTGAGGAAAAGAAATTGAACTGAATTGTGATATGAAACGAGAAGAGATGTAACGAAGCGAGCAAGCGGAATGCGTTATGTAGCGGTTTTTGTTAAAAATAGTTTTTAGCTTAGAATTTAAATTGTAAATAAGCGTTAGTTGTGTGCGTGTGTCTACCAAAGGAAATCTCTTTGCTGTCAAGTTCATGAAGGCCACTCATTTAATTAATAACGTTCACATGGATCTAATAAGAACACAACATCACTGCTAGAAGTGTTTATAGATCGGAAAATAAGTAGATATTACTACTCTAGAGATCATTAGTCCTGTTAAGTTAAATCTCTCTGTGTACTTAATTTATTTCAATACTAGCTGCATGTCTCGAAGTTGCACGAGCTTTCTCTTTCCCTCATGACGCCAGCAATTACGCGTGTGTGTTTGTACGCGCGCAATGTCACAGTGATTTCTAAAACTATTTCATTAAATTTCCCTTTTTCGAAATTTGTTCCACATATTTTCGATTTAAGACAGGTTTCTTTTCCCTCTCTCTCTAGCGCGGCATAACACGGGTTTTTTTAGTGTAAAATTATTGTTACCTCTTCCCCTCACCCTCATAGATAAGACATAGCTTCAAATTTCGATGCATGACTTATAAAAAACAACATTGATTTAGTTAAAAAATTATTAATGTGAAGCAATAAAAAAAGAAAACTATTCCGATGCTAAGAGTAAAACAAAAAACTTTCATAATTTTTTTCATAATAATTAGTTTCTAAGAAACTAAAATAATAAAATAAATTTCACATTTTCATGAATCAATCAATCGTTACATATAGTTAGGTTAAAAATGTCTCTGAAATGTATTTTTATCCAAAATAATAGACGATGTACTTTTTAATTAACAAATAATTAATTTAGTAATGAAATAATAGAAATAATCCTTTTAAAAAACATATATATATTAATTAAAATCCATTTTCTATAAGTAATAAATAAAAGAAAAATTTACAGATAGCTATTGAAACGATTGCTTTTTTTTAATGCTTGAATAAACGTGTGTGTGTGTGCGTAAGTTTAAAAAACAGCATGGGGGAAAGCCTAGATATGTATTTACATGTACTGAAAAAAACATTCAAAAAGAAAAAAAAGTACGTGACAAAAACATTTTGATATTTTATTTTAATTTCTTAGTTTTCCATTCCGCTGTCATTGTTACAAATTTTGTGTAATGAACGCTTAAAATATTAAATAATTTTTTTTGGAATTTAATCTTTTAAATATTACTTTTGTTGTATTTATTTTATGTTAAATCTTGCCACCATCACCCCCTTTGAAATCTAGTTTTATTATGAAATAAAAATAGTGATTAATGTCAGCGGAATAAATTAAAAGCGAGCCCCACTAAGACATGGCGTAAAAAAAAAAAAGGGAAAAGCTTTTGATTCAACAAAAAGATCATGTATGCTGTCACGAGTTTTTTTCAGAAGGCAGATTTTTTCCTATTTTCTTGAATTATGTTATTTTTTGGGAAATTCACACAATATCTTCATAAATGATAGCCTATGTGTTATTCTTATGTATAAGCTGTATTGTATAGTTTCATTAAAATCCATCCAGTTGTTTTTCCGTGAAAGACTTCCACAAAAACATACTTTATACTATATATCTTGATTAGAAGTTGATTAAAGATGAGATTAGAATTGATTAAGATGTTAAGTTTTGATTGCTAGAAATTAAGTGTTTACAGATCGGAAGACAAGTAGATGTTATTATTACCCTAGTTCATTAGAGTCTTGTTAAGTTAAATCTCTCTACATTATTAATTTATTTTCAATATTGATCATTAAAGATTGAATAAATTAGTTAAATACTAAACCTGACCTTATTGTGTAAACATTTATCTTATTTTACGAACGAACGAACGAAATGAATTCGTCAAATCTTACACCCAAGAAACATCAAAGTATTATTACGAGATTACTATCGTATAGTTTATATTTATTACGTTTGTTGCAATAATATATTCGGACCAGTTAGGTGCTCTCATGGTACCTCATGACGTATTTTAAATGGAAAACTTAATCTCAACACGAACATCACCGTTCAAAGTGAGTGTCTATTAACGTCGTAATGCAAAGCACCACGAGGGCTATTGGCGACTGACCTCGTCATTTTAAACCAATCTCAAGTCCCACGACACCCGACATACGAGCGGGCACCCCTTTTTCAAACTACTCTCATCACAGAAAGACACTGACCCTCGTCAGATTTTATGCTCCACGGAACCCAAGAGTTCCATGAAGCATACCCAGGGGGCCCACGAATCACAATAAAAAATCGAAAAGAAAATTAGAAATTTGTTTTCAAAATAGATTCAAGTTCTCTACGAAGTTTGTATAACCACAAGTTTCTAAAGCTCATCCCAGGCATTAAAATTGAAAATTTTATTTGTATATAATTTTATATTTTGAAATAATTTTTTAAACTTTTATTATAATAAAATTAAAAAATATCAAAACGTTCTTCTTTATATGTATTGCCTACTGTAATGTGAATACTGTATTATTTACTAGACCAGGTTCCACAAAATAATTATATATTTATAATGCCTTAAAAATTAAATAGTTTTTAAGGGAACAGCTTATCAACAGATTCGTCTCTAAATTTAAGCAAGAACATATCCTAAATTTTGGGTTGCAAATTCATGGAAAATGCACAGAATTTCTCACACACAACTGTAGATAATTTAATGGCATTCAGAACAATGTATTTAAGTGAAAAAAATTTCTCAACGTGAGTGGCTACAAAAACAAAATTTACAACGAAAATGAAATGCAACTGCAAATAATTTCAATAGACCTGTACTTCGAAAGTTCGTGTAAAAACCTGTAAGCACATACGAGTATCTCACTAATCGTAATGTGTAGTCGATACCTGGGGCATAAATGAGTATTCCTAATGAGTAAATTATAAACAGCATTGCATTAAAAAAATTAATGAAAAATATACTTTTTTTATTGTCTTTATATAAAGAACATATAACATGCTGATCTATTTTAAATAATATTTTATGGTATTTTCTAAGAGAGAGAGGAATGGGGTTTCCCGAAAGCACCTTAGTGGGTTCCGTGAGTGGAAAAAGCTGACGTACAGCATGCTCTATACGTAGCAAATGCTTAACGGCTGTACGGCTCGAACTCATGATACGCCGGCCACGAGGCACGAGTTCATGACTATGACCACTAGGCTACCGCGGTAACAGTACTGACTGAAATGTTCATATTATTTGAATACCATTAGAGCGGGAGCACCGGAAACAAATAATTTTAAAAAAAATTTAAGACAATTCCTACTCAGATCAAAAAGAAAAATTTTTATTTTAGCTACTTTTTATTAAATAATTACAATTAATATAAATATGTATATACATAGAACAGAATCACAACATTAATTGGTAATTAATTTTTATTAATTATCATTAAAGTATCCTATTGTCATCCAAAACAATCGTGTGTATAAAATTTCAGTTCAACTGAATGCTTCGAAACGTGAGAAAAAAAAAGATTTTCAAGTTTTGACACAAGTCGCCAAAAAGGGTCGCTAGGTCGCCAAAAATGATGCCAACATGGCTGTATTTGTAATTCTTTGAAAAATTAGTTTTAATCAATTAATTTTTATTAATTATAATTAAATTACTGTATTATCATCCAAAATAATCATGTATATAAAATTTTAGCTCAATTGAGCGCTTTAAAATGTATTTTATTAATGAGTGAAAATTCCACCAAGATAAATAAATAAATACATGTATAGAGAGTGTGAACTAATAGTAGGAATTGAAAAACGACAACGCAATTCGGTAGACACTAACTTCATTCATGATTTCGTAAATATGCGCTGGAGGGAGATAGGACATAATCGATCCACCGTATGTACCCGATTCCTGAAAGAAAAAAAAATGCATTATAAGTGAACATGAACATTGCGTATCATCAGTTGCACTCTATGTGTAAAATAATCGTAATTTCTTTAAAATAGTTACTTTTCACTTGAAATATGACTATATATTTCTGTGTAAAAGCCGAGAATTTTTGGAATTGTTCTAAAAAATCAAAATAAGGGGTCAGGCTTATATATGAATCCTCTAATATCGGAAGAAACATTATTTGAGAAACATAAAAGGTTTTTAAAAAATAAATAATTGACCAAAAAATAGCTATTTCAATTTATTTTTTATTTTTGGATATTTCAAATCGAAATTTTATTCTAAAATAAAAAAAAATCGCATAAATCCATCAAAGTTAGTGCTAGTACCCAAATTTCCGAATAGTTGAAATTTGGAATTGAAAAAACTTTGAAATTTACATTCAGATGTATAAATGCATATGTTCATCATGCGGCGAGTTTTTCCTCTTGGGCATATACAACATAAGTTAACGATTACTTGACGTATATATATGAGTGATTTATCACTTACCGTTAGTGAGCAGCATACTTTATCATACTTCATATTTTTAACCGAGTTCATCCATTTTTTTCAGGAATAAAATGTGCTTCACGTTCCCCCTCTCTTTACCTTAATGTTAAATGAGCTATCCCTTCATGTGTTAAAATGAAAAAAAAAAAAGTATTCATAGTAAATTTTGAAATTTTGGGAACACTACATTATAAACAAAAAAATAAATAATAATGTTGCAACTTTTCATGAAAATTGAAACATTTTTCTGTCTGAAAATGTGCTCCGCGTTTAGTTCAGGATCTCGCACTTTTGTCGAAGACGGCCTTGCATCATTGCAGTCTAGTTCCTTGGAACCCAACCTGTGAGGTGTCATAGCTAAATTCACCCATATCTAACACTTGAAAGTTCTCACTGCAATTCTAGTTCGTAGCACGAAACTTCATGCATATGCATTTCGCTATTGAGTTTTCTTTGTTTTGTTGAGAAATGATAGTCTGAGGGGTAAAATGAACGTTAAAATGAAGTCATGACATATTTGTTCTTTTTTTAACATACCAGTTTTTAAAGTCTTGTTCTTTTTTTCCTCCATGTTTTTATCGCATTCACGTTATCCTTCACAGTACAAAGAAAATGAGCAAAGGAAAAGCAGAAAATGATAGTATATAAGCACGAATTTATTGAACAATGGGAAAACTAGTTGTTATATTTATAGTAGGTTCATCATTCAAATCGCTTTGCATTGTTTGTGTGAAAGTATGTTTTCTCATAATAAAAGACATTAAACTATAGACAAATAATAGAAGACACCACTTAAAAGGCACTATGAAACAAAGCATCTCTCTTTCTCTCTGACTGGTCCTTGCATCTAAGTTATAAAAAAACGAAAACGCAAGGAAGAAATCAAAAGAGGCAAATAATATTTGACACAAAAAGTAAGCTGTTTAGACTTAGTGATGACAGAAACATCCTGCGAAATGGCTTTAGTGTTGGCGTTTATAAAACTCATTGTTCTATATGCAGAGTGAGGAAAGTATGCAACCAAGGTGACTGACAAGCATCTAGAGCAAAAGTGTGCATTAACCCTTAACTTCGCACTGTTGCATTTCTGCAACATATGATTTATTTTAATTTAACAGACTCAATATTTTTTTTAATTACTTACACATCACTTATCTGAGAAAAAAAGATAACTGCAACGGAATACATTCTAATTTTGTCACTAGATGGAAGTACATTTTTTCCAGAAATCACAACAATTATAAAAATCTCTGATGCCTCAAGAACTGTGCATTTGCTATAAAAAGAATCCATTATATTTTATACTTCCTCTTGTTCATTGACGAAATAAATTACCAGGTATAAGAAATTTAAACATTTTATGATGAAAAATAAAATCCTCATATAAAAAAAGTTTTGTTATTTACAGCACTACTGTGCAATGTTGCACTTCTGCAACAGACAAAAAAATAACCGAAATTCAATTTAAAACTGCTTAATTTTTTTTTTCATATTTTTACCTTTTCTTATTACTTGAGAACTAGCTGATATAATTTTTTCATAGAAATTTAAAAAATTGCGAAGTTAAGGGTTAAGTCGATCGTGTGTGATCGACCAGTGGACCTTTAAACCTATTTTGAGGGACCGCCTTTAATAAGACATAAGAAGCGCATACTAAAGGACACATATTTGTAGAACGCAAATGCCAGTTAAACTAGAGGCTGGGTGGGTGAGTGAGTGAATATTAATGTCGCACTGTTCAGCTACACGAAGGCTTTTGGCGACGGACCACGTAATGTTGAACCATGGTCAAGTGATGTGGACGACACTTGAGCTGGCACCCCCTCTTCTAACTACTACACCACACCAACGGGAGGACGTTTGAGCTCTCGACAGATTTAACGTGCATCACTGCCCTACACGGCAGGTCTTTAGTGGTATTTGGATCGAACTCATGACATGCCTGCCATGATCCGATACCTTGACCACTGGGCTACCGCAGCCCTAGAAGCTGGGTGGACCGCAGCACCTTGAATAAGCTAGAAGTAACCCATACCCTGGAAAAGTCTGCCATCTAGGATTTATCTTCTCACTTTTTTGCAACAAGTGATAAAAAGCAACCCGGAAAAGGAAGGTGCGAATTTTTCTGGATGCGTTTAGAGCAGTGATACTCAACCTGCGGCCCACCGGCCTTTTTTGAGTGGCCCAGTCATGGCACATTGCAATAGAAATTCAATTATTTAAAAGCTATAAACTAAAATTTAGTAGGAAATTCTATCAATCAAGGCACCAAATCATTCAACTTGCTTTTTTTATAGCAGAAAGTAAGCAAGAGGCTTGGTCATGGATGAACAAAATTCGAAACTACCCCATAATTCAGTAAAAAATGCTTAAAAGTACATATTTTTTGTGAATGTTTGATAGAAAGGTTAATATAGTATTAAAATAAAAACCGAAAAGAAGTTTTAATATTTTGATCCCTTTTGTTTTGTCCAATGTTGCTTTGGTCTTTGAGTGTTCTCCCCCTTTATCCTCATGTTGCGGCCCGTCTGATATATCTTTCATTCATATGTGGCCCTAGGAGGAAAAAGGTTGAGTACCCCTGGTTCAGAGGAATCAAACGGTCATGAGCGTGCACTTAAATACTAAAAATATTCCATGTAAATAGAGTTTTAAATGTTAAATTGATAAACACTCGTCGCTACATTATTGAAATTAGACTCAGTTGATTCAGAGGATAAATGTTCTAAATTTATATTCCCGCACCTACTTTATAGGGGTATCAGTAACGCGTGAGTTTTTACCACTATAATTTTGGGTAACTATTTTTTTTCGAAAATATTGCTAATTTTAAAAGATACCATTTAATGATACCTTGCTTTCTTTAAGGTTGTTTAATAATTTCTTTTTTTTTTTTTCACCTGAATGTCTGAGAATCGCTTAATTGAAGATGAATGAGATAAATGTCTAGCTAAAATGGTGTGCGAACTCCTGATAAAACCAACGTAACCATATGTAAGAAAACTTTTTGAAATAAAAGTATCATAGTTCTAAAGTGCTCTAAGTCTTTAATATTTATAAATTTGCATAATTTTAGATAACGAAATAAACATTCGTCAGTTAACTGTTACTAATCGTATCGAATCGATGCATCATTCCTCACTCCACCAATATTGGAGAACACTTTATCGGACAATAACACAAAACAATACAATCACATGTCACTAGATTCTTTTATCGTATTGTTTGGTTTAACTAAAATTAAACATTCTTCTTTCAAGGAACAAGAAAAATGAGTTTATTTGAGTTGCACTTTTTAATTTATGCTATTTAATACCTGGTAAGTTGTTGTTTGAGAAAAAATATTGATTTTTATTAAAATATATTTTATAAGATTACCCTTCACTTTTTTGCCCTTGCTTTCGATGTGTCTTTAGGTTTACTACCCCCTGGTATCGATAGACTAAATATTTCTAATGAACGTCGGTTATTTCAAGAAAATTAGTATTTGAATTGTGATTTAAATTAGTAATGATAATAGCGTATTGAAGCTGTATAGTGTAAAATTATATGTTATTCAACTTTCTATCTGTCTATGTTACTAAGAGTAACATAGACACTATGGTACTGATAACAAGGAACAGTATTTTTGCTCTACCGAAGTTAAATAATTAAAAAAAGAACTACCTTAAAATTGTATAGAGTGTATGTGACTTTTGTTTTGTAGAAAATGGCCTGTAATTTGAAACCAGTTGAATATACAAGGTATTTCTAAAAGAATATCGGAGTTTTAAGGCTTTATAGTATTCATTACATATAACATATTACTATGATTAATACATCAAACGAAAGAACAACTGAAATAGTTTTGTTTGCTGGCATGTGTGCGCGAAGCCTATGCTCATTTTTCCCCTTTCTCGCCGATCAACGCGCTAGTAGAAAAATGGCGACTAGTAAACAGAAAGCTTTTGTGTTCTCCAGTTTGCAAAGACAGAATCTGCTATTACTGTGCAACGAGCGTTCCGTATTAAGTTCGGTTGTCAACCTCCAAATGATAATAACATTCTTAGGTGGTATCATCAGTTTGAAACAACTGGCTGTCTTTGTAAAGGGAAAAGTACGGGAAAACTAAGGCTGTAGATGGTAACCAACTGTAACTGGTTCTACCTATCCTGATGCTCTTCAACTATGGATGTTTCCTTAATTGGAAGAAAGTGAACCAAATAACTTCATTAGGCAGCAAGATGATGCACCGTCTCACTGCATCTCTTAATACGCGATTGATCAAATACCACTGTATCCAATTAATGGATTGGCCGCAAAGAACTTCCCGATAAAGCTTGTATCGTATGGCCTCCGTGTTCACCCGATCTGATGCCATGTGATTTTTTCTAAGGGAGTTAATAAAGGATTGTGTATACGTTCATCCGCTACCAGATGATCTTTCAGACTTAAGACACATGATTGAAGCAGCTGTTGCAAGAATTTCCTCAGACAAACTAAAAAAAGTTTTGGATGAACTCGCCTATCGACTTTATTTATGCCATGTGACGAATGGGGCTCACATTAGTAAATTTGTAGGTAAAACTATTTCAGTTACTGTTCCATTCAATGTAAAAATTATACGTGCAACTTATATGAGAAAAATACTATAAAGCGTTAAAACTCCGATATTCTTTTAGAAACACCTGGTACTTGATGCACAGTGCCGGTTTATCCATCGGCTGCTTGAGGCGGGAGCCCTGGGGCCCGGATAATCTGGACTTAACCAGACTTTCTAGTTATAAAGTTCGATCTCCAGTGGCAAGGGGCCTGCAGATCTTCTGCGCATAGGGCCCGAAATGAGCTTAAATCAGGCAATGTAGAAATGTATCGTATAAGAGAAATTCGAAATTAAATGCTTTAAAAATTACTTTAAATTCCATAATTCGTAATTCGGTTCTTTGTAAGCATTTAAAGCAGAACAAAAAACTTTATTGAAACCTTTTCAACTATTTTAATATACGTGTTGGTGCCGAGATGTAAACTTGTGTTCAGAAAACAACCACCTAACGTACTAAAGTCACTACAGTCACATGACAAATGAAGTCACGAGTTCTCCGTTGAATTCAAAACTGACATTAGACCCTTTTAGTTTAATTAATAAAATTTAAACAAAATTACAAGTTTTATAATTGGGTAAAGATGTTCAAGATATTAAGATTCTTTAAAAAGTTTTTAGAAACTAAAAAATTCTTTCATTGTGCGTGTACTTTTAAATCAAGGGCACTTTGTTTAACTATGTGCATTATTGTTATTGATAAACATGAACTTTTTAAAAGTAAAAATGGCAACAGCTATGTGCATAAATTAATTGGCTGGAAACACATAATTGCATTTATCATGAGACTAAGACGCCACACTAATTTATGAATTGTTTGGCTGGAGTGATTGAGTGAGAGTTATATTTATGTCACACTATAAAGCTGCAAGAGGGCTATTGGTGACGGGCCAATTAAATTTGAACCATGAGTGTGATAAGTTGTGGCCAAGTGTGTGATGTTGTTGTACTTTCATCAACAGACATATTCTTGAGGACAGCACAATTTATTATGAACTTAAAAAAATAATTTTTAAAATTAAGTGACTCACGCGGTTAATACTTCAAAATGGCCACCGACCTAACGCGCCGGTGCCGAGAAGCTCACACCTCTATACTAAAAAAACCACATTCTTCCCGGAGGGGAGCACAGTGCGCCTCCTGGTGAAGGGAGGAAACACTACAATGAGTGACGAGGATGACACCTGAATTGGCCTACTCTTCACCTAACTTCCAGACCACACCAACAGGAGGACGTTTGAGCCTCGGCATATTTAAATTGATTGGCTGGAAACAGGTGATTGAAGTTATGTGACTATGACGTAACATGAATTTAAACAATTAAATACGTTTATTTTATGCATAAATATGCCTTTTTAAAATGACATGACTTAAACACTTATAAAATGACATAATCAAATTTTATTTTCAAAAGTTGATAATTTTAATGAAATATTATGTAATGGATGATAAAAGATATGAAAGTATTTTTAGATTAAGGAAGTATTTGTGAGGCATTATCAAAAGTTTAAATAACTTTAATTCTAAAATACTGGTAAATAGAAGTCAATTATGTAATTTAAGGCAGTCTTCGGCTAATGTTAAGGAATAGGGACCAAATTCGGAATATTTTTTCAGATATAAAAGTACTCAAGCATTAATATTATGTTCTGGCTTTATTGTCCGTTAGATAATCATCTATTTTATCATACTACTCATTTTTATACGAGTTGACACATTTTTTCTTTTATATTAAATGTTTTTCACATTTTTCCTATACCGTAACGCTAAATGAGCTATTCTTTTGCATCTTAAAAAGAAAAAACTAATTATTTACGTAGTATTTTGAAATTTTAAAAAAGCTATAATATAAACAAATGCATGAGTTACAATGCCACAAATGTTTATTAAAATTGAGGAATTTTTTTTTCGTCTCAAAATGTTCTTCGCGTCAAGTTCACGCTCTCGTATGGTAAAAACAGCCTTATTATACAACATGTTGACTCTTTTTCTTTTTTTTTTCTCGCATCATTAAGTTTCTGGTATCAATGAACAAATACTAATATCTTTCGTTTTTAATTCTTAATGCTAAATATGTATAAAAGCTTTAGTTTCTAATAATTTTTCATCTCTAATTTTTGCTTCTAAGGTATCTAAACTTTAGTATCCTAAGGTTACCAGCGGTAGTTGAGAGGAACTTCATATCTGGAGCAACAGGAAGTAAACAATCAAGATGTATAATTTAGGAACCGTTTCCTTATAACTTCCTAAATAATGCAATGGTGACCTCTTAAATCGTTGGATACGAAATTCATTGTTGCTTAACATTGCGAACACGACAATTAAACTTTTTTTCGAGAATTGTCGCTAGTACAATTGGCGCCATCTTGACAACAGATCATTAATCTATATATGACTTTGCAAAGGAAAATGGAACTCAATTTGTACAGATAAAAAACTTATATTTACTTTCAAAAATATCATGAAAGTATAGCCGTCAAAAAATGGAAACGTTTTAAGGTATCCGACTACTTCCGACAACTTTTTTTTTAAAAAATGGAGATATGGAGATTTTTTTTTAGTTTTTAGACTTGTTTAGTAGATTTTAAGAAAAATATGCTAAAATTAAGAAGATAAAAAGAAATTAATACCAAAATGGGGAAAAAATGGGGGGAAATTGACAAAAAAATAGCATAAACGCGGCCCCCATTCTGTACCAAAAGTTTATCAACAAATTTTCAATTTTTCAATTCTGATGTGTTGTTATGTTATTCATTTTAGAAATAACCTTCACTATAAGAGATATTTTAAATTTTCACAAAAACTATATAGAGCACTTTATCTTAGTTATTACATGAAACTGCTTAAAAAAAAACAGTGATTATATTAACATAAGGGACTGTAAATTTTGTAATAAAACAGTGATTGATAAATCTGAAGATTAAAACACTTTTACTATTATATAGAACATGCACAAAAAATTTCAGCTCATTATTTTTAAAACCTTTTGAGCAATCGCCGTCCCCGTTTGAGAATTTTCAAAAAAATACATTTCGAGTAAAACGCTTTTTAAAATATGACATCTTGCTTAAAGTAATGACATCTGCTTTTACTTAAACACTTGTAGTTTTTGTTCTAGTAAACGGAAAATAATAAATTTGGTACTTTTATAAAGCTAATAAGATGGCTTATGAAATAAAATTAAAAAAAAATTGTCAATTTTCGACAATATTCACAATTTTAGGGGAGTCGGATACCTCTTATAAATGATTTCAAAAATTCTCTTTAAAATTTGACAAAATTTATTTTAATGTGAATGAATTAAAGAGAGCTAAATTATGTCATTCTATTAATTGCTTAATTTAATTAACAGGTTTAATTAATTTCTATAAAAGAGAATTTTCTCATAACGCAAATAAATATTGATTTTCTCTTACCGGATTTCTTTTAAGCATAAATATTTCCAGTTTCGTAATATTGAAGATTTCCTTATATAAACTAAAATTTCTTTTTGAAGAATTTTAAAAAACTTGGCCTTTATTGTTATGAGTGAGGGATAGTTTATTAACATCGCACTGTATAGCAACACAAAGGCTATTGGCGATGGACCTTGCAATGTTAAAACATTATCAAGTGACGAGGACAGCAACTGAGTTGGTTCCCTCTCTTCGAACTTACTCATCAAGCCAATGAGAGGACATTGAGCCTCGACAGATTTAAAGTGCATCAGCTCCAATCTACAAAGGGTATCTTCAACAGCACTAGGCTCGAACTCATAACACGCTGGCCACACGAGTCTATTACCTTCACCACTAGGCTACCGCGTCCAGCCTTTTAATGCTAAATGAGAGTATTAAACATTTAATGACTAAAAAAATTTCTACTCCATACGTTTCAATTCTTTTTGCACTAAATTGGAGACAAGTTTTTCCGATACTGAAAATTTGAAAAAAAAAAGCTGAAATAGTAGTATGAAATATTAAATATATTGATGAAAGAAAGTAAATTACTGAAAAAAAAATCAAAATTTTTGGACTTACATACATTTTGATTTCTCACATCACAAAACCTTTTAATTTAAAATTTAATAATGCTCTTGCTAATAATTTTTCAAATATCTAAGTTCGTTACGATCGCACATTGCGAGGCACCATCAACTAGTTAAAAATAAATGTTAATTATAGCCGCACCGCTACTACTCAAGTGTTAAAAAAATAATGAAATATTAGGAATTGTTTGCGTGAAGTAATATAGTGTACGTGTGTCTGCCTTTTCTCTTGCTTTTTATTTTCTTTTAATCTCTCCTGAACAAATGACCGTATCCGAATCAAATTTTGAGTCTGTTATTATTAAAGTTAGTGAAAGAAGACAATTCTGTATCCAAAATTGGAAAAATTATATTTAAAAAATAAATTTATCAAAATGGTTTAATTTTTTTAGCCATTAATACCGATTAACTCCAATTTCTTAGGACTTCGACAAGCATTTCAAAAGTTATTAAACTTGTATGGTCATTTTAATAAATAATTTGTGTGCAAGTGACACTAACTAATGTACTTTAATTAATAGAAAGCAATATAAATAAAAAAATTTAAGTCAATTCCTACTTAGATCAACAAAGAAAATTTTTATTTTTTGGCTACTTTTTATTAAATAGTTACAATTAATATAAAAATGTATATACAGATTACAGAATCACAATATTAAGTGACAATTAATTTTTATTAGTTATCATTAAGGTATCGTATTGTCATCCAAAACAATCGTGTCTATAAAATTTCAGTTCAAATGAATGCTTTAAAACGTGAGAAAAAAATCCTTTAAAAGTTTTGATCCATGTAGCTAAAAATGAAACCAACGTGGCAGTGTCTGTAATTCTTTAAATAATTAGTTTCAGTCAATTAATTTTAATTAATTATAATTAAAATTATCGTATTTTTACCCAAAACAATAGTGTATAGAAAATTTCAGCTCAAAAGAGCGCTCTAAAATGAGAAAAAACCTTTTCAAGTTTTGACTCAAGTCGCCAAAAATAATGCCTACGCGACTGTATTTGTAATTCTTTGAATAATTAGTTTTAATCAATTAATGTTTATTAATTATAATTATATATAAATTACTGTATTGTCTTCCAAAATAATCATATATATATAAAATTTCAGCTCATTCGAGGGCTTTAAAATATATTTTATTAACGATTGAAAATTCCACCAAGACAAATAAATATATAGAGAGTGTGAGCTCATAGTAGAAATTGAAAAAGTTATTTAAAGATCTCATTTTATTTTAAATCTTTAAAAAGACTTCATACTCTTCGTCGGGAAGACAGACTATTCTACTAATTAATTTTCTTGACTTGCCACAATCCGAATTCAAAATAATTTTTGATAAAGGATATCATCACATAGGTAAAAATCCAAGTGTTACAAGTAAATAAAAATGAATATGGATAGTAAAAGCAATAATAAAGTTAAAATATTGATAAAGTGACTAGAAATTTTAATACTATATTTAAAAAATATTTGCAATGTTAAAAAACCAAAATCATATTTAAGTTAAGTTGACATGTATTAATGTGCTAATAAAGTGATTAACTTGAAATGTGTCTTTTTTATACGAAACAGTGAAGCTTGTTACGACCCACATGTGCAGAGGGCGCTAGTAATCCTCTTTATTTACAATTTACTCAGTATGCCTGTGAGTGAGTGAATATTAACGTCGCGTCGTACTGTTCAGCTACACGAGGACTTTTGGCGACGGACCTCGGCATTTTGAACCATGGTCAAGTGATGATGACTACATCTGAGCTCTCAACAGATTTAAAGTGCATCGCTTCCCTACGCGGCGGGTCTTCAGTGGTACTGGGCTCGAACTCATGACACGTCAGCCGCGAGTCCATTACCTTGACCACTAGGCTACCGCGGCCACTCAGTAAGTCTGTAGACTATACATGCAACACGACGCATCAACCGATGCTCAATAAACTAATTATTTTAAAGAATTACAGTCCACGCTATTTGTTTGAGTAGATAAGTTATACATAACTCAAAGTCTGCTAATAAACTGTTCAGTATATACATTTATAGAAATCCCACACTATTTGTGGTCAAAGTATAAACCTATCTCATACAAAGGCTATTCATTTTATACATAACTTTTTGCATATTTTTTTCATTCATCAGATACGGAAAAATGTGGAGAAAAATTAAGAATGATCTTTTTCACTTAATCTTTCTTCAGTTACAACAACAAAAAAAAATTCCTATGTATTGATGCTAGGTTCTATAAAGGATTAAATTTAAAATATTTTTTCAAATCGACTTTATATTATTATATTCTTTCTTTAGATTATTTAGAAACAATAATTTTAATATTGAAAAAAAAAAGAAAAACGTTTGCATCAAATAATAACATTAAATAGCTGATATGAACATATTTTCAATTTTGTAACAAACGTGACAGTTTAAAACACTTACTCCATATCCCATTTTCAAACTTCCTACGCAGGCTATGACATTATTGTGCGTCAGCATCACTCCTTTGGGAGTACCTATTGATTAAAATGGAACACACATTTTTTTAATTTAAAAATCAGTTGCATTACATTTTAAAATTTCTTACGCACAATACAGTTAAGTACAGATTTAATAATATAATCTTTTTGTATGAATTTCCAAAAGGATCAAGAAAAATAATTAAGACTACTAATTACAGTAGAACGTCATTTATCCGAATCAATTGGGACCGGACACCGTTCGGATATGCGATTGTTCGGATAACCAAAAACCGAATGCGATCCATGCAGTATATGAAACCGGACAATTTACAAATATTGAAAATTATCACATGCGGGAAACATGTTTGAAGAAAAAGCAAAATAGGTGCAAAATGTCGCAATTTTACCTTTATTGTGGAAACTAATCACTTATTTTTTGCTGTGTCATTATACACCTTCGTTTTTCGCTGCAAGGTCTCTGATTCTCTTGATCAGCAGTAGTAGTTGAGTAGGACAGCACCCTGATTGTTGTTCGTACCACTCCATAGCTGTCTCTAACACAGAAAACGCATCAGCATTTGATGGATCCTTGTTTCTTTGCTGTTGTTGCCCTCGTCTTCATTACGTTTCATCGTCGACAAGGTTGGATTCTTCTTCCACAAGTAGAGTGCACAAACAAGAACAGCATCGTTTGCTTCCCTCAAGGTTTTCCTTTTCTTCAAGCCTATTCTGATTCAAGTTTGACGCAAAATTTAAAATGGTTTCTCGGCTTTTTTTTCATGTCAGAAATTGTTGACTTTCCAACTGTGCTAGAAACACTCCACTTTCTCCCTTCGCAAGACTGTTCAATATTTCAAGTTTTGTCTCCATGTTCAAGACCTTGCGCTTCCGTCTTGAATTCGAAGCTATAGCAATTCACAACTCAACAAAAGAGCACTTATACACCACCTCACTTGGAAACAAACTGACCTAATATTCCGCGCAGATGTTTATCAAATCACACAACTGAAACTCCCTTAATATACCTGACCTTGGGTTTTCCCGTCACTTTTGGCCTCACGCGAAACAACTGTTGAGCATTTCACTGTTCGAAAACGTATTTATATACAGTACATGTAGTTGACAAAAAAAACTGGTTCGAATATTTGACGCTCCGAATAATAAGCGTTCGAATAAACGACGTTCTACTGTAATACTCTTGTGGTGTAGATAAAATGGATCAGCATCTCACAATTCTCAATAACAAAAAAAAAGCAAGAAATGATACAAAAAAAATATATTCTTCAATATTTTTGATACATCATTGTGGAATGCTTTCGATTGATATCAGAAACTGGGAGGAAAATTATCTCTCATTTGAATTTCAGGCTTGATATTACAGATCGCCTTATTGAAAGACATGGGATGGTAAATGAGATAAAAGGACGACCAGGAATTTTGCCCAGTCTCTAACGATTGACAGAAAAAAACTTTTTTAGAAATGATTCCTCCCACCGACAAAAAATTGAGACCAACAAGGAAATGTTGCGTGTTGGTCGAAAAGAAACGATTTTGAAAAACTGGTGAAAAAAGCAACACGATAGTTTTGTCCAGATTGTGATGTTGGTCTATGCTTGTCTTCCTGTTTTAAAATTCACCACACAAAAACGGAATTTTTTAAGAGAATAATTAACTCTAAGTACAATATTATCTTTTAAAATCTAATATACATTTTTGTAAAGTGTTCTTTTGAGTTCGCTTATTTTTTCGGAAAAAAGCCAACTTAAAGGAAAAATATGTTTTTTCAATGAAAATAAAAGTTAGCATAATTCTTAAAATTCAATATTTATAACGTTTGATTTAACTGCTGATTTGAGTTTATATAATTGATTTCATCTTAAAAATGTTTACAAAAATATGCTGATATTTTGACATAAAACGACAGAAAAAAGAAACCGTTAAATGGTTAAGAGAGATTTCGATTAAGATCATCAAAAAGTATTAGCAAGGATTCATCAGAATCCGTCATTCAATACATTTTAAACGAAGAATTTGAGTTTCCGCATGATTTTTCGTGCATTAAATTTGAAAACTTGAGAACACGTTTCTGTTTCATTTCCTTTTCACGTCAGAACCAATCCATTTAATAAAGGCTTAGGTAGAATGCTCAGACTGTTCCTTTTTTAAATGAAAGTAAATATTATTTCCTTTTTATTTCAAACACCAGCCCAATTAAGAGCTGTACAGTCAATCTAAAAATTCATGCTATGAACAATGAAATTTTTTTTTTTATAGGTAAAACATTTATTTAGGATTACAATCCAAAATATTGCTGATACTTTAAAAAAAAAAAGATATACAAGTAAAAAAATAGAGAACGAATTCGAACGGGGAAATGTTTAATTTGCCCCCAACGTTTCCCAAATTCAAATTCCCCCCGGGGAAAATTTTTTTATAAACGTAAAATGCGAAAAGTCTGACAAAATTTCCCAAAACCCTTTAAATTTATCAGGTTCTCTGCTTTTTCTTAATACTAAAAAAAGAGATTTGGGATTTTTCCCGAGAGCCTTTTTCAATGAAAAATATCAATTTGGGCTTCAAGAAAATGGCCTTTTAAAAATTTTTTTATTTAAAACCTGCTAAAAAGGGGATAAAATTGTTTTTAAAAAGGTACATAGATGAAAATTTACCTGTAGTTCCACTGGTATATGGTATGCAGAATAAGTCGTCAGGTTTAGGCAGCTAATAGGATTAATAATAGTATTGATCAGCAGAGTCAACGTATATCTGACTTTATATTCTTTCATGCTATTTTTGTAACACTTGATTGTTAAAAAAGGTCTAAAAAAAATTTTTCCCTTTTACCCCCAAGCCCTTTTTTAAGAGTTCCGACCAAGATTCTAAAAAGAAAAAGAATGAATTATTTAAATATACAGTCAGTGGGGTGGGAAGAAAATTTTTTACGTTTTTGGGCAATATTTTATGAAATTAATTCAAGATTGATCTTGCCTTTTTAGATGTGTTATTACAACAACAACAATTAAAGGCTTGAGTCTAAAACAAAAAAATTTCAAAGTAGAATATTTTCCCACAAAAACCCCAAAAAAACTAAAAAGACCCCCGATAGGGGATTATATATCTTCATATTAAAAACAAAAACAAAAAAAGAATGTGTGTGCTTATGACCCCACAATAGAAGTGATAACTTCAAATTTTGTAATGTTATTTCAGGATTTTTATGAAAAAAAACAAGGAAATATTAGTAATGTCATAAAATTATTCATTCATGTGTCTGTATTCATAAAGTGATATTTTTGGTGAAATATACAATCATATTTGTGAATTAATTATATTCTAAGAAGGAACCAATAGGTTTATGGTGTAGCTAAAATAGGTTATAAATACTTAAAATTCAAAATTATTAAATATCTAAAAATAACTCCATCGAGCGTTGTTCTGTACTTCGTGGTGTTTTCATTTGGATCACTTGACATAATTAAAATTAATTTTTATTTTAAAAAATCTACTAAAGGCTTTAATTTTCTTTTAAAAATCTACTTTAAAAAACCCCCACAAAATTATTGCAATTTTTCAGAAGATTATCCCCTTGGGTAACTAAATTTTTGTGATTGAATTCGATAATTTTCTCTTTTCTTTGATTTGGTGAAATATAAATAGTGACCACATTGTAATTATTTATCCATTTCTACTCTACATTTCGCTGCACAGATTTCTCCGATATATGACTTATTAAATCCAAATGATTCAGTAATATTGTGACGAATAGTATTGTTACCATTGTTACGAGCATTACAAACCCAAGTGTAACAATGCTTGGCTTTTTAAAAAACGCACCATTCAAGTTCACTCTCCTGCAAAATGTGCCTAAAGAAGTTATCACTTCAAAAAATGTGTTCTAAGAATAAAAATTAATATAGAACTCATATTTCTAGTAAAAACATATATCACCGTTAGAGTAGCAAATTAATTAGCAATAATCATTATATGTAGGTAATTAGAAACTATTTATTTTATCGTAGTGTCGAAACTAGTGCGTTCTTCCTTTGTTTGTTGGGAAGATTTTTATCAGTGAGCTCATTTTTATTGAATAAAAAAAAGTTTATAATCTGAATTATTATGGATTCCTTTGCATTTAGCATCTTTACAAGCAGATGAAATAAAAACTGATATATATGAGAACGCAAAAAATAAAAATTACATAAATATCGTGAGAATTAAAAGGGCAGTAATTTTAAATAAAGAGAAGATACAACACAAAATTCAATTTTTTAAATGAAACGTTGCACTTCATTTACAACTTTTGGACAATAATTCAGGTATTTGAAGTTTGAAATGTAAATTCTGGTTATATGAAAAACTTTTCGGTAAAATTAAAAAAAAGAAAAAAACCCCCAAAAAAATTTTTTTTGTCATAAGTATGAAATGTACTGTATACTTTAAAAAATACATTTTTAATCTGGATATTTGTGGTTTTATAACTTACCTCGAGTTCGGAGAATTCCAGCAGTTGGATGTTTCTTTCTTTGGCCATCTGTTCGATTTGAGGCGAGATTGGATCCATCGTCACCAATGACTGAAGGGATGGCAGTTGTTTCACGTTCTGCAGAATCTTCAGCGTGTTATCTGTGTCATTCACTACTACCAAAAGGGGAAGCGCAAGTTTTTTTACGTATTTAAGGTTTTTTTAAAATTTTTGGCCCAAGAAACAAACTCCGTCCTTTTATTCCAATAAAACTTTATTAACAGAACAGCAATCAAGAAATTTTAAAATTTTTTCCCTTGTTGAGTAGTTCGCTTTTGCCAAACTTTGGTTTTACATTTAATCTGTGGTAGTCATGAACTACTTCGGCAAACGATGATTTATTTACATTTAATCTTGACGTAACAAATCAAAAAAACGTTACCCAAAAAAAAACCTTGAAGTTTTGACAAATTCACCCAAAATTTAACGTTAAAACGGTTTTGGTAAACTGAAACCTGATGATCGCTTTCTTCAGAGGTAGACCAGCCCGTATTCAAAAAAAAAAATTAGGAATCATTCTTTTTCAAAACAAACTTCAAACAGCTTCCGAACAGCAAAAATACGCTCAAATAAAATAAAATTAAATGGTGCTACATTACCAAAAAATTTATTTTTCCAAAATAATTCCAAGAAATAAATAATATTGTACTCTAGAACATTACATGTAATGGTACTTACATATTAGCCCCCGTTGACTAATAAATTGGCGAAGGTTTTAAAGAATTTTCGCCAAAGTTTACGTAACTATCCAAGTTTAACAAAAGAAAAAAAATTGTAATTTAAATAAACGAAATATCTAACAACTATACTATTGTGGTGGTGTGATATCTATATAAACTAGCACCAAACATCATGCGATGACGATCGTTTTGGCGTGGTCGATAAAGTACTCGTGTTCGGAACTTAAGGTACCCAGATCAAATCTTCCTTCCTTCACTCTTCAGGCAACGGCTGGTTTGTTTTTCTATAAATAGACATATTGAGTCCATTAACACTCCTTAAAAAGATGATGCTACAATTTTGGAAATACATTATGGTGAAGACAATAAAAGAGAGTAAGTCCAAATTTTAATCATTTTGAGAAAAAAAGTAAAAAAAAAAGAAAAATGAGACAACTTATAAACAAAGTTATTTTGGGTTCCTGTATTTTTGTTGGAACGTTCTTCCAGCACTGTGGCTGTATATCACGGCATTTGGCAACAGTTTTTGATTTGTCGAAAATGACCGACGGGCTAACTAATGAATATACCTAACATAGTGTCAAGTATGGAATAAATATTTATACTTTTGCCTTGTCTTAACCCATAAATTGAACCCAGACTGAAAATACTCTCACCTAAGTACTACAATGGTTCTTTTAAAGAGATTTCATTCAGCTTCGGAAAAAAGAGGCACACACACAAATCCATTAATTCTTTTAATGACTAACAGGAAGGAGGTCAGATAATACCTCCTATCGTATAAGAGCCATCTTCATTCACGGTAAAATGTAAAACTCGACAAGACATTGATCGGCAAATTACAAGAAATATCCTGAAAAATATTTTTAGCTATGCTGTTTAGGCAGCCATTCATTGATACAAAAGTCTCACATAGCAGGAATTTGAGCACAAATTGACAATTTCATGATATCTATTTATATTCGATGAAATTTTTTTTCATTGAATCTGGGCCAAATTCTCCCGTTTTTAAAAAAAACAAAAAAAATGCAAAAAAATCTTATCAGTTCCAATATTTAGAAATTGAAAAAAAGAGGGGTCCGGAAAGAAATTTTAAAAAAAATTATCTCTATTTTCATTTTTATATATTTTCTAAAAGTTCAAGTATTTCTGCTTAAAATGATATATGATATGAGGAAAAAGATATAATTAAAATATTTTTATTTATTTTTTTTTAAAAAAAGCTACCCTTAAGGGATCAAATGAGTCTGCGGGGACCCGTGTTTCCCCTTTTATAAGTTTCGATGAGCGCAACTCATACATATTCAAGAGAAAAAATTTGACTGAATTGGGCTTATCCCAAAAGGGTTGGGGAACTTCTTTTTGGGGGCTTAAAATCGAAAAAAAGAAGAAAAAAAATTAATGATAGAAAACCCCAAAAGACTCACCGATATTTTACATCAAAAATTTTTAAAAAAAATTATAGTATGCTTTAGAAATATAAAGATCTACACAGCATGAAAATTTCTGTTTGGGTGTTTTTTTTCGTCTTCTGTCTTTAAACGAGAGTCCTCAACATGGACTATGTCCCGCGGGTATAGATGCCTAGTACAAATTTCAAAAGCCAGAAGCTGAATGTAACGAAAGGCACTATGATCATAAAATCATACACACGTTCTATATACGATAACGAATTAAATCCCTTTTTTGAGATCCTAGGTGATCCTATGTTATTAAGAAAATGTTTTAAAGGAAAGACTCAGAACCCAAAGGTTAGTCAATAGCAGTCGGGGCAGTGACTCCAATATCTTCATTTGGAATTAAAACTTTTTGGGTAAAAAATGGGTTTGCAAGTTCAGTATGATCATGGCAAAAATTTAAAATCTTAAAACATTGGATCTGAACCAAGTTATAACTGTGTGTCATGCTTAAAACTAGATACGTTGGGTTTGTTGGGCAACGAAACCATCTTGAGATTCCCCAAAAATGGCAGAATTGTTGAAAATAATGAAAAAAGGAAAATTAGAAGAGTATTTTGTATGAGCAGAGAGTAAAAAAAAAGTTTCATATGCTTCCGTAATGTACAAAAAGATAAAACTCTATTTAATTTAGAGTTTTAAATTAGAGATTTTCAAACTTATTAGTGTAAGTTTAAAAGATAAAATTTAGATGTCTGAAAGCAGCAAGATTTTTAAAAAATTTACTTTTTTTTCCTTTTTTATTTTTTTCATTCACATTGAATAACAAAATCTTCGCGTGGATTTTTAAGGAACGTAGACCAAGGTCATTAATGTTTATTCATTCAGTTTTTAAACTGTTAATTTATAAAAAGCTTGACTAATTAAAACACTAAAAAAATTTAAAGATTTGGATATTGTCGCGTGATTAAAACACGGTAATTCGATATTCAAATAAAATGAAAACAACTCTTGCTAAACTCAACTCAAGACTTTATTCTCTAAACTGAATATTTCCTTTCCTTATACTTTCCTTCCATATTTCCTTTCCTTGTCATCGAAATTTCCAGAACTTTCCATAATTATAATTACAGTAAACTTCCATACATACAAATACGATAAAAATAAAAGCAAGTACGAGTGAAAGAAAGAGAGAGAGAGAGAGAATTAGAATTAATTAAAAACATATATAAGTGCGTGAGACAAAAATTAAACTTAATGCAAAGAAAACAAAATAAGTTATTTTTGGCAAGTTATTTTTGGCACAATCGGGCGCGCGAGTCCGTGTCCATGGCAACCAAAGCGAACAATTTTTTTCGCTACAATATTTTTAAATATTAAGATTAAATTTAACTACTATTTTTTAATTTCTTTTCAGTCGTACAAAATTAATTATAATTAGATTTTTTAAACCCAATTACTTTGCTACAAATATCTATCATTAGTAGAGGACTTATCACGTCTCAATATTGGTTAAAAGTCAATAATTGCATTGTTTAATATCAGAGCAATTTCAACTAAATCTAACAGGTATTAAGGTATCCGACAACGTTCGGAACCGTGATTTTACAAAAGCGTGTAAATGGATAATATTTATGATATTTACTGTCACTTAGATTAGAATACATGTATAAAATTGTTTTAAGGACATTATGACAAAAAAATTTTTTAAATACAATATTTTTTGGGAAAAATGTAACTTAAAAATAACCCCTTATCCCAAATGTTCTCCTTTTGTAAAAATGCTTCTATTGTATTAATATTTTGCCTGTATAAGCTCAGACCTCTGTACAGAGGCTCAACTAAATTTTTGAAACGATAACTTGAAGTCCCGGTTTATCCATGTTTAACGAAAACAAGAAGGGAAATTTTTAAGAAAATACACCGATAATTATTTCAAATGGTTGTAACTCTGAAAATAATTTGAATCTTTTAAAAATCATAGTTGAACCTCTGTACAGAAGTCTGAACTATATACAGGCAAAATATTAATACAATAGAAGCATTTTTTACAAAAGGAGAATATTTGGAAGAAAAGGTTATTCTAAGTTAATTTTTTGCCAAAATATAGTATTTAAATAATTTTTTGTCATAATGTCCTTAAAATAATTGTATACATGTATTCTAATCTAAGTGACACTAAATATCATGGAAATTATACATTTATGCGCCTTTTTAAAATTATGGTTCCGAACGTAGTCGGATACCTTAAAGGAGTTTATATAAACATTCTCCCAAATTTTGATTGCACAAAATTTATTACAAAATAGTGCCAAGCCTAACAATATTTTATACAGAATTATTGCTTGTACGTTCCTTCTACTTTTTGTTTCGGGGAAATTTCTTTTTTGAGCGTTCGAACTCTACAATGTACCAGGTACCCGTAATTTGTGATCACCTTTTCACTAGCACATTAAATATAATTGCCGTCCTACCTGAAACAGTTAGCTCTTGAAAGAATAATGTCTCCAAGGACGCTGTTCATATGTACACGGACGGCAGTAAACTTGGTAGTGACTGTTCTGGCAGTGGCATTTATATTAGTCTTCGGGACCAGGAAATTAAAATCCAGAGAAAAAATCCGGACTCTTGCTCGGTATTTTGTTCCGAGCTTGTTGAAATTCTTGTGGTACTGAACTCCATTGAGTCGCTTTCACAGCTATACGATATCTGGATTTTTTTGGATAGTAGAAATGCCATCCAGCACTTGACCAATTGGCATAACCTGAGATATTCCACAGGTACATACATCCTCAAGATACTTAAACGACTTTCCCTTTCTCGTCAGATCCCCTTCCAGTGGATCCCGTCCCATGTCAACATTGCTTGGAACGAAATTGCGGACAGCTTAGCCAAGGCTGGTGCTGGCGAAACTACAACGCCTGCCACTCCTCTTACTTATTTGGAACTTTTTCAATGTATAAAGCAAAGAATAAAGCCATTTGGATGATCCCACCGGTGCACCCATGGTATCAGAGCAAATGCCCTGGCGGCACCTTGATTCGGGGCAGCAGTAGATGAGATGAAACTGCGCTTACTCGTTTCCTTAGTGGTCATCTGATGTCATTGACTTTTGTCGATGGCATTAAACACTTCGACATTTGCACTAAGTGTTCTTCTGCTCAGGCATCCCCTGGCCACATTTTATCTTGTTTGGGGCTTACTAGGCAGAATTTGGCTCAAGATCTATTGGTTTTGGACTTCTTCAGGGTGAATGGACTCATGGACTTGATCTAGCTCTGCTGTCTCGGGGATGATAAACAACAACATATAATGGTGCTTATGTATTAGTTCGTTGACTAATAAATTGGCGAAGATTTTGAAGAATTTACGCCGAAGTTTTTTTTTTATGTAACTATCTCAGTTTAACAAGAGAAAAAAAGAAGAAATTTAAATAAACGAGATATCTAACAACTCGTACACTATTCAGGTAACGGCTTGTTTTCTTTTTTATAAATAGACATATTGCGTCCGTTAACACTGCTTAAAAGAATGATGCTATAGCTTTGGAAGTACCTTCTTTGGAAGAGAATGCAATAGAGTAAGTCATAATTTGAATCATTTTCAGCAAAAAATAAGACAACTTATTAAAAAAACCTTATTTTGTGTTCCAGTATTTTTGTAGGAACTTTTTTTCGTCACTGTGGCTGTACATCATGGCAATGGGCGACGGATTTTAATTTGGTGAAAAGTAAGCTTTACATTACTGTTTTTTTATATATATAAAAAGTTGTCATATTTATGTGTTATCAAAATATTAATATATTGGCATAAAATTTCAAGATTTCTTGCATGAAAGAAAACCAATTTCAATTGCATCATACTGTTCTAGAAGCGAAATATTTAAAATATATTTTCTTTAAAAACGTGCGATTTATTCCAATGAAAACTGATAAAAATAATATACAATTGAACACGTTTATGTGAAATTAATAACAGTTCATTAAGTAAACTAGTAATAATCCTCTCTTTGAGGAGAAACATTCAATTTTAAAAGACTGATACACAGTATAAGAATAGATTTTAATTGAATTTAGATGCTTTCATCACAGTTTTGAGTCACAAAATGTCAGATTACCTTGATTTATGATGTAGAGGATAGATTGCAGTCCGAGGGATGTGTAGAGAGGCACACTGACCATAGAGTAAGCTGCACATGCAAATAACGTGAGCATGAACTGGAAGTAAAACAACATAACTCTAGTAAGGGAAAATTGTATGTACTGCATTTTATACACACAAAGTGAGAGTCCAGAAATATCTGAACGTTTATTTATAAAATAAATACTCATATTTAGATACAAAATCTTGCAATAACTGGTACCTGCTTCATGCCAACTTTGGATTGAAATTTAGTCTCCTTTCTGTTTTTTTTATTCCAGAAGTCTTCTGGGAAGTGGAAATTGTCAGGGTTTACACGAAATTTAAATCAATAGTATTGTCCATTGTTTCTGAAAATCTGACGCCACTCACCGCTCAACGGTATATCGGCAACTGATACCTTCTATAGACTGGGGAAAAATCCCATAGGTTTATAAAAACTACTTGCACATGTTCATGAAACCAAGTTTCCTTAACTTAATCTTTATAAGCAGGAAAAATTATGGTCTCATATTTTTGGCATATACATACTCGTACATACTCGTATTTGGCTCGTACATACTCGTACACTAATCACTGCAGTGTTCAATTTACACTTAGATGGACTAAAAAATAGTTATAAGATGCTCAGATAGATATCTGTTCTCTCTGTTGATTTAGGGAGTGAATATTAACGTCGGACTATTAAACTACATGAAGGCTTTCGGCGATGGATCTCGTCATTTTGAACCATGGTCAAGTGACGAGGATGATACTTTATCTGTCACCCCCTCTTCTAACTTCCACACAACGCCACACCAACGAGAGGACGTTTGAACTCCAACAGGTTTGACGTGCATCGGTTCTGTCTACACGGCAGGTCTTCAGTGGCCCTAGGTTCGAACTCATGACACGTCAGTTTAGTGTTTGTGGCCTTGACCACATTAGCTACAACGCCTAACTCTGTTCCCTCTAGTAATATGTGATTAAAATGTGGCACGCGATTTCTGTAACATTAGAAACATGCTTATAAAATAAAATTTTCATGTAAAGTTTTTTTATCTTACACATTACATAAAAAATAAGCCTTTTTCAATTCCTACAATTAGTTCAATGCCTCCTTATATAATCTTGTTCAAATTTTTAATCTTTAATAAAATACTTTTTATTCCTCCACTGTAGTTCAAATGCATTCTTTTTTTAATTTTGTAGTGGATCACACTTGATGTTAATACAGTTTTTTTTTCAAATATTTATTCATTAATTAAATTTCATTTTTTAATTTTAAATTTATTCTGCGTTGTTTTTGACGAAATTTACGCTCGCTGCAACAGATGGTGCCACGCAAGTTCAAAAAAATTTTTTTAAACTTGTAGCGGATGACACCTGATATAGTTTTTTTCAAACATTAATTCATTAATTAAATTTAATTAACTAAAATAAAATGTTTCTTTGTTGACGTAAGTAGGAATTCACTTATTTTTTTATATTACCTGTCTAACTATTCATTTTCATGTTTCCTTAATTTATACTCTAAGATAAAAGAAGAGTGAAAAATAATGAATTGCATCATTATATAATGTGTAACAGGTTCTATTCTTGCTCTTCTATTAATCTTCTTGGGTTAAATAGTCTTTTTAACTGTGATTTTAGTTGAAAACCACTTTCCGTAGAGAAGACTTGGTTTTATGTAAATGCGAGCTTCTATTTAAGTGCTAGTCGTGAAGTAGGCGGAGTAACGGTTGAAAATTGAGTATAAGAAGAAAGCATAGTGTTAGTGACCGGTGGTCGCACTTAGTATTGTTAATTCAAGGAGTAAAAATCAATCAAAGGTTGAAGCAAGAGCGCTCGGAAGGTATATATATAGATAGAGAGAGAGATAAGTACTCTTATTTATATATATTACCGTTAGATTAATAAGTTTGATTGCTCCTCTGGTTTAGTTATTAGAGTGCATTCTCAGGTTTTCGATTAAGTCTAATAAGTGGGAAAAGGAAATAAAGTTGTTTAAATTGAGAAACGTCCGATTCTTACTCACACCCTCTCACATTCGCGGTCGAAAAAGCGCGCAATGCATGTTACAAATAAATCTAAAAACAAACTTGCTCTTGAAATTTTCGAGCCATTTCTGCTTAATTTGACTTTTTAAAACAGCCTCACTAAACAACTTTAGTTTTTGCGTCAATTGACATTAATTTGTGTTTTTTAAATTTTACTTCTCTTCTTTTACTTCTCCAAATTTTCTTCTCCTTTCTTCTTTCTTCCTTCTTATTTAAACATTTTAAAAAATCACACACAAAACAAATTGCATTAAACATCTTTAAGAGACCATTTCAATTCTCTGTTTCCCCAAAAGTGTTCAATAAATGCATTTATACCGCTTACAAATATATAAATATACCCCCAATATTCTTTACTTCTCAATTTAAAAAGACATATTGATACGGGTTGATATATTTTTAAAAAAGAGACAACGAAAGGTTTAAAACTACATTGAAACAAAAAAAACTAAAACTAATGTACTAGTAAATGCAAAAAAAAAAATCTATAACTGAACACAAGAAAAATCTAACCAAGAAGATTCGAATTGAAATTATCATTGAATATTTTCTGCATTATCTTTTATAAAAGTGACTGGTCATGGGGTGACCAAATGGTCATGTTAATGAATTATTTGTTATCGTAGTCGAGTCACGGGTTTCAGCCTTAGTGCTTCTGTAGACTGCAGTATACAGAGGCTAATACATGTTCAATCATTCGAGGATCAAAGTCCTCACGTTCGGGCGTTTTGGAAGATTAAAGAATGGGGTTCAAGCTCAAGGCGTCATCCTCGTCACTTGCCCGGGTCTCAGAAATACAAGGTTCATCACCAAAAGCTGTAGTGTAGCTTCAAAACGTTACGTAAATCAAAATTAAATATTTTATAAGGATAAATATATTTTCTGCTTAAAATTATGAACAATTTCAATTTCAAAGCTCTCATTTGTCTAAAATATTATCTTAACTTACATACAATTTTTAATCATGGGTTCCTTCGACGTTAACATCGCGGGCAATGAGATTTCTGACTCTAACAAAAGATAGCGCAGCTCAAAACACTATGAACTTCAGAACTGTACTCCACCTACATCAACAGCAAGCAAACAAATGTTCCTCCTGCTCATCACTGGTTATGGGGCTAAACGAACCTGGTGGATCTCTTTTCCTTCAATGCAGCAGGAAGGAACAAACTATATATTCTGATTCGTTTCCGGAGTGGCCACCTCCGAACTTTGACTTTTAGGGATGGTAACAAAGTTTTTCCAACTTGTGTAAGTGCTCTGATTACCAGGCATCTCCAGAACACACACATTCTTGACTTGTCTGGGGCTTTCAAAACAAGATCTATTGAAGACCCTCTAATAGTATTGGACTTTTTGAGAATGAATGGGATCATGGACTTGATCTAGCTTGGCTACACATGGAGATCAGAAACACAACAGAACAGACATGCAACTTTTTAAATCTTTTCTTGGTAGAGATTTGATTTTCATTTTCGAAATGTGAACAAATATTTTTTCCGAAGCATTATTTTAGCTTTAAACTACTCATACTCCTTTTTTGTACCTCTTATTCGTTAAACAGAGGAAGTTACACCTTTAAACCCAAAATTCATTACAATCTTATCTATCTCAACAGCAACTCTGTTTATGTTTACATTCTTTTAATCTAGGGCAAAATGTAATCAGTGATTTTATTATCATCTATATTCTTTTGCGGTAGTAATTTTTGCTCACGAGAGTCAATACGTTATACAATAGTTATTATTCAGTGACTTCAAATATCAAGATAAGAAAAATTTACAAAACGGAAAATAAATAATAAAGCTTTCTTCATAGTCTTTTTTTTTTCAATCACAAACTAAAATGCATTTCTAGAATAACACCATTATCAAGTGAGTGCCACACGAGCCTTCAAACATCTAGATACCACCTAATCTTTAGAGTGGCATGCAAGAAAAAAAATACGAAAATGATATAAAATAATCTGCTAAAATGATACAGAGAAAAACTCACCTCTTGTTTGTTACAGCAAATATTCCTACGAAAGTGTCATTTCGAGGTTTCATTCCTACTTGCAATAAGCCACAGCCGATACGTCGGGCTTTTGCGATAACCTGAAAATACAAATAAATTGAACGAAAAAATATTCATAGACTACCAATCTTTTAATTCCTACTATTAGGTCACTTTCTCTCTCTCTCTCTACACACACACACACACACATATATATATATATAATCTATCTTGGTGGAATCTTCAATCGTTATAATAAAATACATTTTAAAGCTCTCAAATGAGCTGAAATTTTATATACATGATTATTTTGGATGACAATACAGTAATTTAATGAAAGTTAATAAAAATTTTAATTGATTAAAACTAATTATTTAAAGAATTACAAATACAGCCACGTTGGCATCATTTTTGGCGACTTGTGTCGAAACGGTTTTTTTCTCCACGTTTGAAGCATCGGTTGAACTGAAATTTTATAGACACATTGTTTTCTATGACAATGACGATACTTTAATGATAATTAATAAAAATTAATTACCACTTAATTTTATGATTCTGCTATTGTTACATATTTGATATTAATTGTAACAAGCAATTTAATAACATGTAGCCGTAAAATAAAATTTTTCTTTGTCGATCTAAGTAGGAATTGACTTTAAAAAAAAAATTTTATATTAGTTGTTTAAAAAAAATATACAGAAAACAAGAAACCTCAATAAAAACTGACAAAGCTGTGTTAAATATTCAAGATCAATAAAAAGAGCTGAGTAACTTTTTAATTTGAATCTAAAGGCAATACTAAATCAAATTTTTTCAGTTACTAGTGTCGAACTCAGATAAATCAAACCGACTTTAACCCCTTGTCATATAATGGGTGGGAGAAATCATTCATTTCATGTACCATTTTAGACTTTGACGTCTCCAAGGCGTTAAGAACTGTCGAAGTCGCGAGAATCTGTTTTGCTTTACAGGCTCAGTTCTTTCCCATTCTCAACGGTGCCTGAAATCCACACTCCAGCAGTAATGGAATTACAATTGATTTGTATGTCAATAGGGTTAATTCTATACGATTAAAAACTTTTTGTTATATTTTCTACATGAAATGTGTAAATTTCCAATCAAAGGTGCTCTAATGCTATACGTGGGTTATTGTTAGAGGACTTTGTAGCCATAGTGAGTTACTAAAACCTCAGACCCTCATCAGTGTATTGATCTTCTATGCGACTAGACTTTAGTGGAACCAGAAGTCGAACTCATGTTCTTACCGACCCTTAGACAAACGTGAAAGTACGGAAAAAAGATATTTGTATTGAGAGATATCATTCTGATTTCTACAGTCAAATGACAAAATTAGTCTCTTTAAATGCTGAGGATAGAAGTATGTTTTCCTCTATGTTGTTGTTCATAAAATCGTTTATTGAATAAATTGTCCGGGGGTTCAAAACTTTCCAAATTATCCAGAATTTCTTCTTTACGTATCAATAAGGATTAGTTGGCTAATAAGAATTAAATTAATAATCTATTATTGGAATTTTTTTCTTGTGTACAGCTAAATATAATATTTTCTGTTGACCAAAATCTAAAAAAAAATTTGTTTTTGTAATTTTTAACTTCTGTGAAAAAAACCTAAAATTCCTTAAGAAACTATTAAAAATTTTCTAGGGTATACTTAAAAAATATATTTAAAAGCTTATAATTGATTATTTTTAATTCCCTGTAATTAATTCATGAAATTCGTAACTAAACAAATATTACAAATAACAGATTCCATGCAGAAAACTTACAAAGTAAATAAATCGTATTATAATTAAATCCATAAATCAAGGATAGAAAAGCAAATGATTTAAATATAGTTAAACTACCATAATTTCAATCATTAAATTATATATATATATATATATATATATATTAGAAATTTAAAATTAATTCCTTTAAAATTCAGTTTCGTCTATGTACACTTTGCACCAAAAAAAATCACAGTAGCTATCAAAAAATCCTTTTCAGCTGTTGCGTTGTCAAATTAATATTTGTATGTTAAAATAAAAAGATTCTTTGAAATCTAATCTACATTTTCTTCCTCAATGTACCGTAAAATCCGGCGTATAACGCGCACTTTTAACTCAAAAAATAAGATCGAAATTTACGGGTGCGCGTTACACGCCGGGTATAAAATGAGAGCTTTAAAAAAAAAAAAAGCTGAGCATAGAAAAAAAACTAGACTTCTATATATATTGAAATACTATTTATTTAAAAGAAATGACATTTCTTATGAACTTAAAGTTGTATTTCTAGAAGCATATTTGTTTTTTCAAAAGCCTAGGATATTACCTCGAATAAATGACTTTAAAACATAAGAGCTTTGAATCGTACATTTCCGGTTTCTTTGTAAAAAAGGGGGTGCGCGATATATGCCGAATATACCTAAACATTAAAAATTTCAGCTCTAAAGTATAGGTGCGCGTTATACGCTGGATTTTACGGTACTTCTAAAATCTGATTTCTTAGTGTAGTTGCTTTAGTAAAAATATAAATTGTAACGGTTATTCATTTGAATATGTATTATACTATAGTCATTAAAAATGCGAGCAATGAAAAATAAATTAATTAAACAGTGAAATCTCGTATTCGCATTCATACATTGATCAAAGACAAATAAAACCTTAAAAAAATAGAAATTTCCTGAAAAATTCTGTTTATCAAGAAATAAATTTAGTGCTGTAAAAATTATATGTTCATATTCCGAACTGGATTTTTTATTCGTATTACTTCCATCACTGTTTATGCTGAATTTTATCTGATTCCAAAAAGCTGTATTTTCATTTTTATCTGATTCTGTCTGGATTTCCAATCAATTCCATCTGATGGTCTGGTTTTTATTTTAATGAAGCATTTGCTTTTATTGTTTGCAGCTCATGTTTCCAATGCCTGTAAAAAGCACGAATTATACCTTACGTAAATAATTTTTATCCCTTCAGTTTCATAATTATTATTTTTCAGTTTTAATGTCCAAAGTAAGACAGCGATTTCGAAATATTTGCAATTGCTTCATGTTTTTCTTTCCTGTGTAGATATTGTAATTTTACTACTGAATTTTTGCTCTTGGTTGCATTGTATTATTTAAAAACTTTGCATAAGCTTAATTTATACAAGCCACTAACTGATTGTTTTTTAAACATTACATTTTAATGGTAACAAGGAAGATTGTTGGTAAAAAAAGCTCGTAATTTTGAGCAATGAGAACAAGACGAGGATTACTTTTGAGCTAGCAATCGATTCTCTACAGATTGATTCAAAAATAATGTGACCAATTTCAGAGTCTCATACATTTTTATTGGATTAAGGTTTTTACACGAAATTTTCCTTGTGATTTTCTTTAGCATTGTACATCTTACGTAAATGTTTATAGGCTAAGCCAAAATATATATTTATATAGCTTTTGCGATAATTTTTGGGGGTATTTTTCCAACTTTCTCTTTAATTGCTTTTTGAAACCCAAGAAGTTTTCTTGCTTCACGTCTATCCAATTGATATTTTTAAGCCTTATATTTATGCCTATAAAAATAATCCCATGAAGCACAGTCAGAAGATGGTGATAGTCATTTCTCAGGAGAAAGAATTTTTTTTAATCTTTTAGCCCTTTTTTAGTTGATTTTGCAGTATAACTTGGGAAGAATCTTGGTGAAGGATAAAGATGTTTACTTTATTTGATCATATGCTTCAAAACTTAATTCTAATAGTATTTAGCATCAATTTTAGCCTTTGGTTCTGGAAAAATTGATTTTGTTATGTCTTGAGAGGGCATTTCAATTCATACCATAATACCTGACTGCCAACTTGCCTTTTGAAAAACAGCTGAGCCCTTGCGACGCTTTTCGCGTCACGAAATCATTGTATTTTCGTTTCGCCAATTGTGGATGACAGATGAAACATTGCTTCATCAGAAGTTATCCATGTTTTGATTTTACTTTTGCGTAAAATAAATTTTTCCTTCGTTTTTCTTCGGTTTTTGTAGACATTTGATGGCGGGTTTATGTATTATTTTATAGCCAACTTTCTTTATCTGACAAAAAATTGTCGATTGTGATACCAGTAATTTCTTTGATAAAGTTCTTTGACGCAGAGGATTATCTACAGCAGAAAGTCTTTTTAGCTTCCTTTTTTTTACGAAGGACTTCCTTTAATCAAAATCATATTTCTCTTTTCGAAGTTCAGATAGTAATTCATTAGAAACATGTCTTTTCTTATTTTTAAATACTGTTTTTACAACGGAATTTCAGCAATCATCCTTCACAAGCCTTAAAATTTCGTTTCGGGTTTTGGAGCCATAATTTTTTCCCATTAATAAAAATTATTTAGATTAATAATTTAAACGATTCATTTTAAAATAAAACTGATGTTAAAGCTATCAAAATTTACCATATATATATATATATATATATATACAGTTACATGCTTTTAAAGCTGGTCACACTAATTATGAATCAACCGGTATACTTCCACACTGCGCAAACGTGAGAACATGATGGGAATACATGACGGGTTTCAAAATTAAAACACCCAAATTATCATTTGCATCCAAAATTTTCATATGGAGAAAATGTTATTTAATAAACTAACAACATATATCCATAAATATTTTTTAAAAAATAATGAACAAAACTCTAATTATCAACAACAAACAATGCCAAACTCTAAATTGTATTATATAGAATGATCGGAAAATATGTCTACACTTCCAAAAATAAATTAAAAATAAACAAAGATTTTCACTTTCGTTTTTCTTCAAGTTCTACATAGAAAATTTAAAGTTTTTCCTTAATGGGTCTCAGGGGTGTTAAATTTCTCTAGAGGTCTGAAAATATAAACAATTTTCAAACAGGTATAACTCTTTTAAATTTAAATCTAACAATTCGAATTTTTTACACATTATATATTTATAAAGAAATGGGGCTTCAGAAAAGTATAAAATGTTTAAAATATAATCATAATTTTAAAAATTATAAGCATATGAAAATAAGAAACTTTTCTATAAGAAATATTTAAGTTTACGTCGCGCGCATGCTATTTTCTAAAAAAGTAGTTTTAATTATATTAGCTATAAGTTGATTGATAAAGTTAAATGTATTCTCATTACACTGTAGCTATTTTTATATAAATAGAATAATAACTTACATATTTTAATAAATAAAAAAATACATTTTTTAAAAATATTTAAAAAATTGCAATGTTTTACAAATATTTTGAAATACGAAAGATATATAATACTAAAATTAGGTACGGCTTAAAGAGTACGATGCATTTTATAATTCTATAAAGTTTTATACATCAGAGGCTACTGTTTTAGAAAATAGCCTGCGCAACGCAAGAAATACTTAATATTTATCATAGAATTTTCATATGCTTATGATTTTTAAAATTATGGTTATATTTTAAACATTTTATACTTTTCTGAAGCCCCATTGTTTTATAAATAATGTGTGTAAAAGATTCGAATCATTTAATTTAAATTTAAAAGAATTATACTTGTTTGAAAATTGATCATATTTTCAGACCTCTAGAAAAATGTAACACCCTGAGACCTCTTAATAAACACAAACAAGATGGTTAAAGCGTGCACGTTTAGCAACATTCTCTTTTAAAATGGCTTCACCGCAAGAATAAGCGTCAGCTGCAGCATGAGTTATTGAATTTCATCTGCAACACACGTACAGCGTAAACTTAAGACTCCCTATATACGTAGTTTACCATCAAAATCCTCAATGACATGAAAGATTTATGACAACAGGTAGCGTGTTGTCACAAAATAAAATATGGCTGCCCTAGCAGAAGCTGAGGTAACATTTCTCATACAGACTTAATGTGTTGCGCGTGACTAATAGACTCAAGCTACTAAAATCGTTCAATAAAGCATTAAAAACGCCTTAATTTAAATATTAATGTATTTATAATTAAAACTTGAAAGTTTAGACAACTCTTCGGACACATGGTACATTTCAGTTGAATACAAAATTTTCAGTTTTATGTGTACTACTTCAGATTTATATCATTTGCATAATTAAGCCCATCCGGAACAGTGGTTAGCGATGCTGACTGCAGTGCTGTAGGACTTGGGTTCGAATCCTGAGAAAGCATGGGTTTGTAAATGTATAGCGCCTTCGCGGCAAGGGGGTATTCTAAATAGCCTCTCGTGAGGGTGGGGAAGAGAGGTGGGAGGTCCCTGACTGCCCCCAGAGTGTTCTCTCTAAAAATTGGGGTGGAAACGAGCCAAAACGTATTGTCACCTGCATGATGCTCAAGGCTACGGCTAACGACAGGCGTACAATCCAGCCCTTTGCCATGATGAATTTCGATGGCCTCGATCTAACAACTACAATACAACTGAAGTTTAGAATCAAATAATGATCCTATTTCAATATAACTACACACACACACATTAATCAAAGCTCTTAAAGGGCAATTTTATACTTCTGATTCCACATTTTATACATCCTTTTTTTCAATCAATGATTCGCATTATCGAAACTCTAGTGATGTTCCAAGAAAATATTACAGTTTCAGTTTTCAACTGGGTACTTCAAACTCCATCCCCTCGCATAGTTTAATATAATAGAAAGACGTTAATTTCAATCAACCAATTACTTTAAATCAGATGAATGACGTCATTTGTTAGGTACAGAGAAGAGTTTCTCTAATTAAATACCGAGTAGTCATGCTCACTAACTCGTAGCCGTTAGTTAGCTTATGTTCAGCCCTGACACACTAATGCTGGAACTGCGTGCCATAGAGCCCGTATTTAAATCTCGGAGAAGCACAGATGTTTGTAACTGTATAATGCTTGCGCGGAATGAGACGTTGTCCAGGAAGTCCTCTCTAGAGATTGGTGGAAGAGGAAGAAAGGTATGAGGCACCCTGACCATCCCCAACATATCCTCCTTTTAAAATTGAGTGGAACGAAACCAAAACGTACTGTCAACTTCATGGTGTTCAAAGCTGTGGATAACGACTGGCTTAAACTGGCTTTTGCCACGATAAATTTTGTGGGCCTCGATTTGACATTGTTGATCGTTGTCATTAAAAGCAACAACACAACACTGGAGTCTTGCCGCGTATAAGTTCACATTTTGGCATATTATGGAGTTTTGAGGATCAGATTGAAACTCAAATGTCATCCTCGTCCCTTGAGTGTGGCTCAAAATTTTGAGGTCCAACATGTTACTTCACAGTCCAACGTTAATACAAATAAATTAACCCCTCAGAGTCGAGTGAGAGTAAAACTAATGTCGCACTATAAACAACGCGAGAGTTATTGGTGACAGACTTCGTTACTTTGAATGTCGCTCAAGTGATGAGGAAGACACTTGAGGTGGTACCCCTCTCTTAACTAGAACACCAAGGAAGACGTTTGAGCCTCGACAAACTAGCGTGCATCAGCCCCCTTTATACGGCACCAGGATTCGAACCCGTGACACTCAAATCATGATAACCACTAGGCTGCCGCGGTCATTGAAGTAGAATGTGTAAAGCAAAAAAAATTTTTATTAAGTAACATAATAAAATAAAAGGGTAATCATCATTTAAATTCGGATATTTTTGATCTCACCCCAAATAATGCAATTTAATCTGCAGAATAATATAAAATTAAGAATGAATTTGGTACACAGAAAAATAAAAAAATAATTTACTTCGGAATAGCTAGTCCACTCGTATTGGCCATTGCTTGAGTTTTTGACTCCAATGCAGGACCATCCCCTGTAATAAACGACAAAGTGAGTGAATATTATTGTCACACTGTTCAACTACACGAGGGCTTTTGGTGACGGACCTCCTCATTTTGAATCTTAGTCAAGTGATGAGGGCGACACCTGAGCTGGCACCTCCTCTCCTAACTACCGCATCAACGGGAGGACGTTTGAGCCCCCGGAATTTAAAAGGGACATTCTGTCCCTTTTGTCAAAAAATCGGTTTCTGGGAACAATTTACTTCTATGTTACGAACACAACCTCGTAGGATCGGCTGTCCATGCGTTAATAAATTCCCTTACACGGCGGTCTTTAGTGATACTGGGCTCGAACTCGTGACAACCACCATGATCCGATACTTTGACCACTAGGCTACCGCGGGCACATGATACCGTTAAAGGATCATTGGGAAATCTCTAGGAACCATTCTAGAAATTTCCATTCGACTATATAGAGAGCAGGGGTGGCGAACCTTTATGGATCAACGTACCATTTTTCTTTAAAGAAGTGTTAATGAGGTACAGACGTGCCATCAAATAGTTTTTACTTGTGATTATTGGGGAAGTAATAAAACTAAATACTAACTAATCAAAACTCTTCATTTACAACGAAAGAAGTACCTTTTGTACTGAATAGTTGTAAATATTTTAATTATATGTGTAATTCTAATTGTAAAGAAACATTAGGGTGACTCCTGTTGTTGCACAGATTGGATCACAAATAACTTAGGTATATTACGATTGTAAGATGTTTCTTTTAATAGAATGCATGCTAAATTGGAGTCATCTGCCAAATGGTTTCTAATTAATTAGATATTTTGTTGTGGTTCACTTTTTTAAGAGAAGAGGATTTATGATTAGTTTCAAAATGCCGTTTTACGGACGATGTTCTGCATACCACTGTTCCAGAACATAAAACACGTCGTTTTGTTACCTTTATTAATATAATGCTATATCTCTCGGTTCACCAAGTTTGAAAATCTCTGTTACTCTTTACTATTCTGACCTTTTTGTGCTTTTGCTCAATTAGCCATATTAAATAACAGTTAAAAATCGTAAATATGTCACAAATAAACTTTAGAATAATGTTGTGTCAACGAAATTGACTACGCCAGGTGTAGATAAACTTTGCGTCATAAGCAATTGTAGCCCATGATGTAACTAAAACAAGGCAATAACAAACGAGTGTGCTACCCTCGCCACCCCTCGACCGATCATCGCATTTATTCGTAATACTTCATAGTAAGCTTTTCTATTTTGAAAAAATGCGTTTTGATCGGTGGCGTGACAAGAATATTGTATCGCGTGCCACTGCTTCGCCATCCCTCATATAAAAGACCTTTGAGACAATGATCAAGTCAGGCGAGTTCAAAATCTGCTTGTGCTACTTTATCTGCCTGAGTTCCTGCTAATTAAACTGTTCTAGAAAGCCATTTCTGCAGCTTCGTAAGGCTTGTTCTTAAAGAATGCGTTTTTCCGTTGACTGTAAATAATCCGGTTTAATATTTTTTTGGGGGGTATGTACTTCGATTTGTGTGTCTTCGCTTAATCATTTTTGTTCATCCTTGTCCGTTGATAAATTTGTTATTGTTCACTTAGTTGGAATTTTTTCACCAACTCAAAGTGGCAACGATACATAAGAACCGAAAACTTTCTATTTTTTATATATATATTATTTTTTTTAAAAAGTATTTCCGGAATTCTACATTTCATAGTGTAGAACAATAAAAGAAAACTACCCTTTTACTTTTGCTACTATTTCATCATACTAAAAAATAATTAACTAGAAATTGATATCTAGAAAACAGAATTGTGATGTGGTAGTAAAAGCAGCGTGGATTGAATTTTCGATTTCTTTATATATATAAAGCCTTTCATATTCAGAAAAATCTTTGATTTATTATTCACTTAAAACTAAAAAACAATAGAGACCTCGTCATTTCAAATCACGATCGATTTGAAGTGGCTCGACACTTAAGCTATTATCTGACTCACTTTCCTTTTAAATCACATGCCAATGCAAGAAAATTTAATCTCGATACAACTAATCAGACAACTGCTAATCTCCAAAGAAAATTGATGTAAATTAAACTTCTTAATGAGACTCAAAATACTGTAGAAATGAAGCATGATTTTGTGCCAAGATTTTATAAAAACTACTTTTTCAAGTGAAAGGAATTTAATAATTCTCTTGTCTCTATTGGGTACTACTTTAGAAGAGTATGAACTGAATGAACAATTTACATCACAAAAACGTGTGATGTCAATACATTTCATCCAAATATCTCCGAAAAATTTATTGAGTTCCCAACAATTTCACCTTTGGCTGACGTCATATATTCGATTTATAATTTAACAGTTCTTTCTGTCGGATATTTCTTAATGATTTGATTCATGTTCGGACAATATTTTAGTGTTTATAAATCCCAAATAAATATCAGAGCATGAACGTTAATGTTAACATTTGATATGCAAGTATCTAGATTGTTGAGCTAGATTCCTGATAAAACCCACAAAGAGAACACAATAAATTTAGTAACACTTTCCAGAATACCTACAACTTGCCACAAAATATCACTAGCTTACAGTGCGACTGAGGGTAGCCAAGTGGTCCTGGTTACGAACTTGAGGCTAGCATTAGAATTACGAGTTTGATTGGGTGAGACTTATATTCAAATCACACTATAAAGCTACACAAGGGCTATTGGTGACGGACTTCGTAATTTAGAACTGTAGCGACTGTCTCTGTAGAATTTCATTGAATATATTTTACATTGTATACTGTAGGAAACAGCCTCCGGACAGTGGGGATCACTTTTATCTAGTGGTCATGTTACTGGGCTTCGAATCCATAAGTTGTGGGCTCTATACGCCAGGATATGAGCCACCTCATTGGGGACCCGTAAGTGATCTAAAGACGCAATCTTCAAATCTGCCGTGGAGTCATCTTCCCACAAGAAGGGAAATTAAAAGTCGTCAGACTCACTTGACGCAGCAACCAAAGTCATTAGTCTCACTTGATGCAACGCTTCCAGTTAACAACTCACAAGCTCGGCATAACAAGTATATCATTCGTTCACCTATCTACCAATTCACCGGTGGGGGAGTTTTGTAGCGGTGTTATATATATACATACACATAAGCCAGAAACAGCCTCCGTACAGTGGGAATTGCTTTTATCACAAGTGGTCATGTTACTGGGCTTCGAATCCAAGTCATGGGGTTTGTTCAACATTATATGCGCCACCTCAGAACCATGGTCAAGTGACGAGGACGACACTTATGCTATCACTCCTTCTCCAAACTACCAGACTACACCAACGGGAGAATGTATGAGCCTCAAGGGAATTTAACATGCATAGGACCCTTTAACGGGTGGTCTTCAGCAGTACAAGTTCAAACTCATGATACCAGCCACGAGTTATGATCTTGACCACTAGGCTACCGTGACTACTTTCCGGTTTGAAACCTAGTGCGGTTGAAGAATCTCCGTGTAGAAGGGCTTATGTACGTTAAATCTGTCATGGTGCAAAGCCATCTCGTTGGCATGGTGTGGAAGTTTAAAGAAGGTTGTCAGCTCAAATGTCGTCCTAATCACTTGAACATGGTTCCAAATATAACGCGGTCTAACGTCCATAGCCTTGGTATTGCTTTGGAGTGCAAAGTTAGTAAATCAAGTCAAATGAAGAACTTAACATAGGGTTTATGTTATTTGTTGCGACACCTAAACTTCATGTATTACTTTATCAACGAACCTGTTCAGACACAGAGACATGGCATTCTTAATATTTCAGGATTTGAGTTATAAACTCTTAAATTTACCACATCGTCACGCTTTTCAGAAAAAGCTTTTGATAAATGCAATATCAAAGCCTGAATGGACAGAAAAATTTAGAATGCAATTTTAATTATTCAAAAAATATATATAGGCTTACAGATAACGATGAACTTTAGCAAAGAAGAGTAAATACGAGAACAATTATAAAGAGTTTTTTTTCTACCTGAAACCTCAAGCCCATGACGAAGACAATCGAAAACTGTCTGCACATCTGGCGAGTCGGGAATTTCGCTCACGAGAACCGTTGGATCGCCCAAAAGCACAGAAGACCGAATGCGTTCCTTGCCCTAGGGAAAAGAACATAGAATAAGGAAATGTTAACCCTTTAACTTTTCAAGGTTATTTTGGATTTAGTACAAATTGTCAATTTTTTGAACCAGAACTTTTAACCTCTAACCTTTGAAGTCTTCGTAAAAGTGCTGTCATCTATTGAAGTGACGCACATTACTTTTCCTGAGAATCCAGTCGGGTTTTGACAAAGAGATGAAGCCAAAATAAACGTCTCGCGATATATTTTCGGTAAAACAATACGATGCACTAAAATTACCCCCAGAAATACTCGGGGTGACTTTTTCCCGAACCCCTTAGTGTGCCGCGGAAAATATCTCGGGCATGACAGTTAAAAGGTTGAAAAAATACATTATGCAGATTATAACCATATTAGAGTGTAAAAAAAGAAGAAATTATAGTGTAAATGAGTTTCCAAACTTTTTTAACCCATGTACCTCTTTTTACAGTCAAAACTTGCCCATTGACCTCTTTTTAGTCAAAACTTACCCATGGACCCTTCTTTGTAGACAAAACTTGCCCACCTACCCCTCTTCGTAGACAAAACTTGCCCACGGATCCCCAAGTTAAAAAGCTACATAAATGCATAGTATAAAAATTACAAATTAAAAAAACATTTTGTTGAAGAATTAGTTATTGCAATTATAACTTTTGTTTAAAGTAAAAAAAATTATAATGACTGAAGAACTTGATGAGATTTTATGAGTGTTTGTGTCCGACTCAATGTTTGGGAGTAGCAATCGCAAATCCCCACAAGCACTAGTTTCTATAGTTTTTTTTTTTTTGCGATGAGATTTATAACGACATTGAGCCCACGTTCTACCAAATAAGAAGACGGTAAAGTAGTCAACCAACTTCTGTACAATAACCCATAACGCAGGATATAAAAATGGTATCTGTTTTTGTAACCAGAATTTGTGGTATGCTTATTCAAACATTGATTTAAGTCCATAATTTATGGTTATTTCAATCAGATGTTCCTGCATTAGTGTGGATTCATCTGTGTTTGAGATCTGAGTTTGTTCACTCGCAAAAGGGTTCAACACCCAGTTGGAGATATCCAAGTGAATTATTATTTATTTAAATTTCCATAAAAGTAAAAATGGATAAAAAATTTTTTATTGTTTATTAAAACTTCCGCGGAACCCCTGACGTTATTCAGGACCCGCAAATAAATTTTAAATTTCCATGCCTCCCTAAACAATATCGGGGATCGCTGGGAATCCGTAGGAATTCCTTTGGAAACCACTGGTGTGAATGTACGAGATGGTTTGTCTGTTCAGATCCAGATTTCCTTAAAAACTTTTTAAATCCACCGTGCAGAGGAGGCCGATGCAAGGAACTATGTCGAGCCTCAGATGTCCTCCCGTTAGTGTGGTGTGGAAATTAGGAGAGGGGGGTTCAAACACCGTCCCGTTTCTTGACTGTGAATCATAATTACGAGGTCCGTCTCCAATAGCCCTCATGTAGCTGAATACAGTGGCATTATTTTTCATTCATTCCCATCCGTCCATATTAAAGGTCAGATGTTATTCCTGAGGATATTTTCCGAAAAACAAAGGTGGCCACGGTAGCCTAGTGGATATGATCTCAAACTCGGGGACGGAGTGTCGCGAGTTTGAGTTCTAGTGCCATTGAAGACGCACCGTGTAGAGAATGCCGATGCTCGTTAAATCTGCCGAGAATCAATGTCCTTCCGTTGGAGTGGTGTGTTAGGCAAGAAAGTTACCAGCTCAGGTGTCCTCCTCATCACTCGACCGAGGTCACTTACGAGGTCCCTAAAACAACTCACTCTCACTCAAAAAAATTAGGAATTTCGAACTATATACCAACTGACAACAGTGGCAACACTGTATAATTATCTGAGTATCATCTTCCATATTTCTACCGTGGTCTACCACTATCATTACTCATTTCCACGAAAGGCGGCTGTCGTTTAGGTCGGTTTTTGCCTAGATTTACGAGAATACGAGTCACGCACATTTGTTTTCTACGAGATCTGAAAGAGCCCTGTGGCTGAGTGGTAGCGTATCGCGCTTCCACGCAACGGGTCCAGGTTCAAACCCCGGGCTGGGTAAGGTCAACTCAGCCTTTCATCCCTTCAGTAGGTCAATAAATGAGTACCAAGCTTGCTTGGGAACCGAACATTGGGGGTTTCGAGTCAAACTGACCACTTGACTGAAACACCTGCACATGCACCCCAGCGCCTAAGGTCGCGTAAACTGAGATAGACACAGTAGGTCCCTTGGTCAGTTCAGTATTATCTGTACGAGTATTTGACAACTTGTGCTATATGATGTCTACCTAAAAGAATCGCATGTGAAACCTAATTTTGCATAGGAGACCAGGATCTCAAGAAGTCTTATAACGTCACTAGTCTTCAATTTTAGAGAAAGTTATTCCATTGAAGACATTCGGAATAATAAAAGCGGCTACAAACTGAAATCAGATTAAACTTTGAAGTCTACCCTTGTCGGGGTTTGGGTGTGGAATCAGTTCAAGTGTCGCCGGCCACCCTCACAGTTGTAAGGAGGCAAAAGAAAAAAACACCCCTAAAAGCCTCCAAACTGGCAAAGAGATATCTAAAGCACACCATTTTTCATTATTTTGTAACATTTAACTCAGTGGCACCCAACAGCCGCGAGGGCCAAGGTTTACTATTACTTATCTCTCAGTTTTGTGACCTTCCTGGCATGAGGTGTATGAACAGATGTTCTGGTCAGGAGATCAGTGTGTCGCAAAAACCCGAAGGTTTATTTCCCAAGCAAGCTTAGTACTCATTTATTGATCCACTGAAGGGGTGTAAGGCTGAGTCCACATTTCCCAGCCCGGGATTTGAACCCCGGACCTGTGGCGTGAGAGTGTGATACACTACAACAGCCACTGGGCTTCCTGCAATATGTAAAGTTTATTAAATAAAATTTAATTTAATTTTCCCCCAACTATTGCCATCTTTTTTTTTTTTCTCGTTCTGACATTTTTAGATTAGATTGAATCCTTCCTCCCCCCACCTTTTCGAACTTTCGAATCATTTACGTAAACATTTATTTTTGAGTTGACAATGCAAAATTTTAGATTAGATACCTCAACAAGAAATCATTAAGAATCCATTACAAATTTTGCAGCGTTTACAGAAATTCATTTAACGTCTTGTTTTTCTTTTTAATTTTTGCTCTCTCCAAGAGCACATCATTAAATATAATATAAAACATGCAATTCATCAGTCTCACCAGCATAGTATAAGTTATATCTTCTGTAGGAGGTAAAATTTTAATTTAAAGAACTCTAATTCTGATTACGATTATAACATATTAAAATTCAAAACTTGCAAGATATTTGAAAAAGACAATTCCTCAATAGAAATTTGTTAATTCCTAACACATAAATGTGTCTCTTGTATAGACCGCAATCTATAAAAACCCGTAATTTACCGAGTTAAAAACGCTCTTCACTTCTTTTTTCAACCTATTTGCATAATACCATTGCGGGAAATCAATGTAAAGTGGATGGAAGAAATATAATTGATAAAATCACTGACAAAATTATAAAAATAAGAGACAGAAAAACATGAATGAATTTAAGACAGAATTTCAGATGGGCTGCATTTTAGCAATTTAACCTTTACAGACTCGACGAGTCTCCAAGTGGGAGAGCCATTTTACTAGTGGCTCCATCTAGTGGCGACTGCCACTACCAAATGTTTGTCGCTTGATTTTATTCAATGTAAGCTCTCGTCGGACGCTAAGTATTGATATCACTCAATTTTTTCGATAGTACCAGAGCCAAATTGATACTCAAGGAATCTTTTACATTCCACATAACATGTGCCTACGATTTTCGCATAACAAAAATATATCGATTCCGGGATCGAACCCGCAACCTTGTGCTTACGAGGTGGAACCTTCTAAGTCCCCGAACCAAGTATTTACGAATTTATAGCTCTAATTATTCGAAAGATGTAAATGCCTTTATAAACCATCTTTGTTTTTTTATCTTTAAATCAAAGAATTTACGTGTTTAAAAACTTTTCATTTTGTAATATTTATTTATATTTTATACATACGTATTTTGGGGGTTGATAATGATTTCACTGCGGTAAACTTGAGATCAACCCTTGGATTATTAAATTTCTCCGATAAACCTTAAGGTAACTTAGCGACCTATTTTAAAAGTTGATAAAAGTAAAATTGTCGAAATTGCCTACACATGTGCTCTATATTTCTTTTTAATCCAAATTTTTGATGAAAATTTTTTCAATATTTTAAGACAAGTGCATATTAATAAACAAACGCTATGAATCAAAACTTTCAAAAAAAATAAGAAATGGCTTTTATCGTCTTAGCCTTTTTAAAAGATGAAATGCAGGTAAAGTGTAGAATAAGGGGCACCTAGGATTTGGTGATTTTTATCAAGATGCCTGTGTGTGAATGAATTTGGCTCTTCGCTACTACGGCGTCGATTCATTACTCTTAGAACACCTATCGTAATATATTGGCAATTTGGTGACTGATTCTGGTCGCCAAAAAATTGGTTTGGCCAAGATTCTACTATTCTACTATTGGCTATTCTACACTTTAACCATGAAATGCATTTAGTACACATATCGTAGTTTTAAATTTAGGTAAAAGTTCTTCAAATTTTAGGAGGACTTATATTAACGGTTTGTCACAAGTGGACTGTAATAAATGAAAGAGATATTCATAAAACTAATGCAATTTATTTAATAATTTTATAATTTGGCTCTGTTATTAAATTTATAAATTTATATGCATAATATATTAAACGCAAATTTATAATACATCTAATTTTGTCTACAATTCCTTATAAAATAATTTTAATTAGATGGTGTTTTAAAGGAAAGGTCGAAAAATCGGAACTTCTTTAAGCTCAATCCGATAAGCTGCTCAGCAGAATAAAAAGCTAACAGGGGCAAAAGGTTTTTAATTAATATCTTTTTAACTAATTGCGATATCGGAATATAAATGGTCGAAACATGCATTGTCATCCAAACTAAACGTGTATACAAAATTTTAGCTCAATCCGCTGAAGACATCAGCTTCAAAATTGAGTTGCAAGATTCAACCCGAACAAATTAAATTTTTAATTAAAATCTTTTTAACTAATTACGATATCGGAATATAAATGGTCAAGACACGCATTGTCATCCAAACTAAACGTGTATACAAAATTTCATCTCAATCGGTTGAAGACTTAAGCTTCAAAATTGAGTTGCAAGATTCCACCCGAACAAATTACGTGGCAAGTTAAATAAAAGCTTGTAAAAAATAGGATTGAATTTTAAGGGTGCGTGTTATACACCGGGTATGAAAATGGTAATGCTTTAAAAATAAAACATGAGATGAGCATAAAAGAAAATTAGACATCTACATATATCAAAATACTGTTTATTTAAAGATATGATTGATTGATTGATTGGTTATTAACGTCACACTGTTTAGCTACACGAGGGCTTTTGCCTGGACCACGTAATTTGAACCATGGTCAAGTGACGTGGACGACACCTGAGCTGGCACCCCCTCTCCTAACTACCACACCACACCAACGGGAGTGACGTTTCAGCTCTCTCGACAGATTTAACGTGCATCGCTGTTCTACACGGCGGGTCTTTAGTGGTATTGGGCTCGAACTGTGGTCGAAGGTAAGCCACGGTCCGATACCTATACCACTGGCTAACAAGTACAATTTCTAAAAGATATGACATTCTTGCGAACTTAAAGGCCAGAAGTTCCAGAAGTATACTACTTTTTTCCAAAGCTTAGAATTGTTCCTTAAATAAATGACTTCAAAACCTAAAAGCATTGCGCTCTTACATTTAAGGTTTCTTCGTAAAAAAGGGGTGGACGTTTAACGGCGAATATACCTAAAAATTAAAAATTTCAGTTTGAAAGTATAAGTGAGAGTTGTACTCCGGATTTTACGGAACTCAAAATTATTTGGGGAGATTGGGGGAGGTGAGCTTGAAATTATTATTTATCTGAACTATTTAATTTTACGAAATAGAATAACGAATTAATTATTCTGACCGAATCAAAAAATATATACGTACTTTTCCAATGTTAGATATTGAAAACCTGTACTTTGGAATGAAGAGTATACTGTTATTAGTATAAGAATTTCCCGAAAAAAAAACCCCAAAATGTATAAAACAAAAAATTCCCCCTTCAAAGTGAAAAAGGGACTTCTTCGCAAAGTGGAGTCTATTTTATTTTAATTAATCAATAAAGATTTTAAAACACAACTTCATTTTTTTACTTATGTGATGACAAGCTGTGTTTATATGAATTTCTTAAAAGCTGAAATGAAAACAAACCATTCACTCACCGGTAAAAGAACCGACTGTTGACTCAAACTGTAGGGTCTCGTTTTGTAAGGTTCCTTAGCATAGGTATAGCAATTCTTAACACTCTGAAGATAGCAACCTTGCAGAACACGACAATGCACCCTTGCCAGGGTGTAGGCCCGTTGCAAGAACATCGCAGATAGAAACGTCAAAAAACACTTCAATCAACCTCCGAACATTGAGCGCTGTAAGTGAGAGGCATCCGCTCAAGCTTCCTTCTCCGTAATAAAGAGAAAGGAAAAAAACCCTTTCGCTTCTGCGGACGCGATAAGCATCGTTACGAATAAAAAATAAAAAAATAATAAAAACCCGTTTCTTCTTTATTATTTTTTTTCTTCTAACGCGCGTAGTATAAAAAACTGTCAGATTTCCTCTCGGTCGCGGTCAAGGACAATGGGAAAACTATTATACAGTACACAGTAGGGAAGTGTTTCGCAGATGACGGAGTTTTTTATGTTTTGCGTGGCCGTTCCTTGTCCGTATGAAGTTCGTGGTCGGTCATGTTGCAGGCCAACGCCGTGTTCGAGTCCTGATTCCACTAAAGACTCGTCGTGTAGAGTAGGGGTCTTCAACCCGTGCCTGCCGAAGGCATTTTAGTGTCCCCTCATTTGAATTTGAGGCAATTTCAAGAAAAATTACTTTGTCAGCTTTTTGTCGCAAAAATAATTTTTTTTCTTTCTTGATATTTAAAACGTTCCATCTATATGTTTTAGATCTATTTGAGGAAAAGAATTCTCAAAATGAAAAAGTTTCGAAAAATTCAGTGTGTGTACAGTGATTTTTTTTTAAAAATTTCTATCTAACTTTTTTTGAAACCATTTTTATATATACAATCTCTAAAGCTTTTCCATTTTTAATTTTTTTTTTTTCAAAGGGGTATCCGATTGGGAACCGTGATTTTAAAAAGGCGCATAAATGGTTAAATTGTCGGGATATTTAGTGTCATAGATTAGAATACATGTATAAATTGTTTTGGAATTTTGACAAAAAAAATTATTTAAATACAATATATATATTTTAAAATTAAGATTAACTTTTTTCAAAAATTTTCCCCTTTTGTGAAAATGTTTCTATTATAAAAATAGCCGAAAACCAGCCCTCGTTCCAAGAGGGTCAACCATGATTTTTGAAAAAATTTTTATTATTTTCAGGTTACAACAAACTGAAATAATTATCGGCTTTTTTTTTAAAAAATTTTTTCCCTCGTTTTTTTTCGTAAAAATGGATAAAAATTAATTAAAACAAAAAAATTTTAGTTGAGCCTCACAGAGGTCGATAATACAGGCAAAATATTAAAAAATAGAAGCATTTTTTTAAAAAGGGGAAATTTGGGAAAAAGGTTATTCTAAGTTAATTTTTGCCAAAATATTTTTAAATAATTTTTTTTTGTAATACTTTCTTTTAAAAAAATTTTATATACATTTTTTAATCTAATGACACTAAATTATAAAAAATCCATTTATACGCTTTTGAAAAAACACGGTTCCGGGCGTAGTCGGATACCAAAACTTTTTTAAAAATTTTTCTTTTTTAAAAAAACCCTCTTTTTTATATTAAACTTTTCTGATTACACTGTTTTCTGTTAGACATGTGATTGCGGATCATTATGAACTTATTGATGTGGCATACGGATCTTTGTGAATTTTTTTATGTGGCCCTCAGGCATAAAAGTTTGAAACCCTTAGTGTAGAGGGAATGATGTTTGCAGATTAAATTTTGATAGGGATAAATTTTTCATTTTGGCAAAATGGGAGCTAGCTCATGTATTGCTCTGTTATATGATGGTTGTGGTAGCCAAGTGGTTATGATCACGAACTCGTGGCCGGCTTTCCCTTGAGTTCCCCCCTCTAGTCCCATTAAAAGACCCCCCCTCTCCAAGGAGCAAATGCCCGCCATTTAGAAGGGTATCTGTCATGGTACAAAGTCCTCCCAGAGGTATGGTGTAGTAATTTGAAGAGAGGGTGCCAGGTCAAATGCTGTCCTCGTCACTAGACCTTGGTTCAAAATTACGAAATCCTTCACCACTTACCCCTCGTGTTTTTTAGGGGAAAGGGCATTTAAATAATTTCACCACTACTGCCACTGAAGACGCGACATGTAGAAAGGCCGATGCATGTTACGTTTGTCGAGGTCCAATATCCTCACATTGCTGTGGTGTAGAAGTTAGGAAAGTGAGGTGTCATCCTCGTTACTTGACCGAGGCTCAATATTACGGGGTACGTGACCTATAATCCTGGCATTGTCTCAGTGAGTGGGTGAGTGAATATTAACGTCGCACTGTACAACTACACGGGGCTTTGGGAGGGAACCGCGATTTTTGAACCATGGTCAAGTGGAGGACGACCCCCGAGCTGGCACCCCTTTTCCCCTATCCCACCACCACACCAACGGGGACGTTCGTGTTGACCCCAAGACTGGAGTTTTTTGAAAAAAATTTTTTTGTTCCCCGACAAAGGGGCTCAAAACCCATTTGGGTGTGGAGTGGGTTTAAAGGGTTTCTTTAGGTAAGAACAAATAAGCAAAGAGTTAACGCTCGATAAATAAATCAATATTTTTTGTATTAGAAGAGTGTTTAACATGTTTATGGTGTACATAATAATGGATCTGTAATGATGCCGAAACTTTAGAATTTTAATTGAAAAATATGGTAGAAAAACATATTAAAAATTTTAAATTTCCCAATTAAAATACACGTATTTTAAATAGTTTTCTTTTTTGTTTTTTTAATTTTGCCCCCTTGTCGGGAAGAAAAGTCAGAAAAAGCCCACGAAATTCTCACAGGCGGGGGCCCGGGGATGTACGCCTGTTTGGCCTGCCTTCAGCACCAACGGGGACATTTATGATTTACCCTCGGTTCCACCCCAATTTTGAGAGAAAACACCCTGGGGGAGGGTCAGGGGCCTCCCACTCCCTGCCACCAACCGCACAAGAGGACTTGCGGCTCTATGGCTGTTTAGAGTACCCCCAAGCCGCGAAGGCACTATACATTTACAAACATCCATGTCTTCTCCGGGATTCGAGCCAATCCCCACGGCACTGCAATCAGCGTCGCTAACCACTATACCGGTTGTGTGGGAATTTTTGGGGGTTTTTCCCAAAAAACCTTTTAAAATATTTTTATTAACCCCTAAGGGAAAGATGTTTTTTTCCCCAACCTAAAAGAACATTAAAATTTCCCCCCCCAAAATCAGGTTTCCCCAAATGACTTTATAATGACTCCCCAAAACCCTTTTTAAAGGGTTTGGCCCCCGCCGCTTTCACCTACCAAAATACAAACCAAGTTTGGGTTTTTTTTTACCTTTTTAAAAATTTTAAAATTTTTTTAAAAAATTTTTTAAAAAATCCACATCTTTGATCGTATCCTTCCAAAATTTTGCAAGAAGCTTTCCTGATGTTTCAAAACAATAAGCATATTTCCACCAAAAGAAAACTTCATACTTATTTTGAATTTTTTTTTTTCTTTGTTTTGCGTATTTTCCGAGGGGCAATATATAACCCTTGGGCCTAATCGCTCTATTCCGGGTAACTTCTGTTCTGCCCCCACAACTGAATCATGCATTCTCATAACATTCCTCAAATTGCCACCCCGCTTACTCTAACTTCTGATATTTAAAAGCTTTCTAATTTGCATCTTTTATTCACGCTTCACTTCTTCGGGTTTGGTTGGCAAAGAGTTGCAATTAATTCTGGCCCCAAAGAACCCAAAGGATATGTTAATGAAAAGACGCGTGAGCCCATCGAAACTTGCGTGTCATCACACTTGTATAATATCCTTTCCACCTAGAAATCACGTTGATCAAAAATTGTCACTGTTGTGAAATGTTGTGATCCAATGCTTCCTTGTAAAAACACACTTTTCGAAGCATTATATGACATATCTTCTTGTTCGAGTACATAAATTTTTCTTCCTTTCTTTTATATATTCAATACAAAATAACTTTAAATGCTTTAATTCAGTGCTTCTCAAAGTTTTAATATTTGCGATCCAATATTCTTTCCAATTTTTGCACTGCATACAATACAATGTATTTCATTTAATAATATACACTTTGACACAAAAGCTACAATACAATTTTACCTCTTAAGTGCCATCGGCGTTTCTAAAAGTCTCACTCAGCCAAAGTTTTAATTGCCCTGGACGTACATATACGTCTTTCCGAAGAACATTTTTTCTGTGCACTGCTATCCATAAAATTATTCCGAAGACTTTGGAATGCAATAAAAGGACCTTTACAGGGTTTGCGAACGATTTATTTATTTCAGAGGATTTGCTTATATATTTCTTTTCCCTTCCCCCTCCCCTCAATACATCACATACGCGTGCCTACGTAAAAAGGGGGAGATTAGCGTAACTTTGATTTAGCAGTTAAGGGAATAAATATAAATGGTACAAATTATCAAAATGGGTACTAATTTGTGTTAATACTTTTATATATGACAAGCCCATGGGGTCATTGGTAATTGTTAGTGTTGTTCTTAATATAGTATTGTAAAATGAACTAAAAATACATTGTGCAGTATTGATACGTTTATAAGTGTCAATGTGCATTTTATTTTTTATTACGTCAGAATGTATTTTGTTCGCTTACTTTCAGTAAATTAATATTTATTTTTCAAAAATATTTTTTTTGACTTTTTAATATGCTTGCGCCCCCTCGTAGAGTTATCACGACCCCCTAGAGGTGCGTGACCTACAGCTTGAGAAACGTTGCTTTAATTATTTAAAAAATCCTTTACCGTAAGTAACATTTATTGAGAATTCCGGAAAATATAAATTTTTTTTAGAGCAAGAAGAGTCCAATGCCGCTATGGACAGCCACTTTTTAAAATTTTCGACAATTCTTCCTTATTTACATATATGAGTACGGAGTATTCATGAAATGTACAAGAGATACAATTAAGCAAAGATTCAGTCTAAAACAGTGCTTCTCAAACTCATTACTTGCGACTCAATATTCAATGATAATTTTCATTGCGCCCCACTCACTCCGTACATTAATAATGTATCAAATTCAATAATACTATACTTTGACGCTAAGTTTACACTACGTCATGAACATCTTAAGTGCCGCCGGGTAATACAAATGTGTCACTCAGCCAGTATTTCCCCAGACGTATATATACGTTCTTTGCGAAGTACGATCTTTTCTGTGAACTGATATCCATAAAATTATTCCGTAGGCTTTGCAATGCATTAAAATGAACTTCGGAGTGTTTGCTTTTTCAGAGGATTTGTTTACTTATTCTTTTTTCCCCCCAATATACCGCATACTCTTGCCTTTGTGTTAAACGCGGCGTAGGGGAACGAATAGCGTAATTTTTAATCGGCATTTAGTGGGTAAATTATAAAACGTACAAATTATCAGATAAGTATTAATGTCTGCATATAAATTTATATATGGCACCCCCATGGGGTCACTGGTAATTATTAAACTTGTTCTTAACTTATAGTATTGTTAAATTAATTATAAAATACATTGAGCAATACTAATATATTTATAAGTGCATTATATCAGTGTAAATATGTATTCTATTTTTTATTATGTCAGAATGTATTTGTTTACTTACAGTAAATTAATAATTTTTTAATAATCTTTTGTTTTCTACTTTTCAATATGCTCACGTCCCCCTCGTAGGGTAATCACGTTCCCCAATAGCGGGGGGGCACAGTTTGAGAAACACTGGTCTAAGCAGCAGTAGAAAAAGCACATTTCATGTTTCATGACATGTTGAAGGACAAAAAAAGATCGAAATGAATCTAAAGAAATCGTCCTTTTTCGAAGAATATTAGAGGCATGCTTCAAATTTTTTATACTGGTGTTTTTATTTAGCTTTCTAGAGGGTTTTACCAAATTGACCAACAAATTAAAAGGGTGGGGATGACAAATCATCATAGAACCACGTATAGTCAGAGAAATTAACAAAAATAGTTATGAGAGGTGTAATGTCGCGTAGAATGAAAAGAGCCAATAAGAGGTAAGAATATTTATTAAACGTAAAGTACGTTTATAATACCAACAATGCACCACGGCTTGACATCAAAAATACAACCGGATTTGCTTGAACGCGTTAGACAATCTTTCGTTCGTCAGAGTCAGCTGTCGACCTACGGCCGCAAATTCGAACAATTCATGTGACAATCACTTGTTGCATTTCAGAAGTCGAGCTGTGATGAATTGTGCATTGTTAGTCTTATAAACATGCTTTACGTCTAATAAATATATGTCTTATCTCTTATTGCGCGCCTATTCTTTTCAATATACATCTCACCCTTCAAAACATTTTGTGAATTACTCCGACTAAACGTGGTTTGAGATTCCATGTTCTGTGGTGATTTGTCGTCACCGTGCTACTTACCATCACCACTCTGAATTTGTCGGTAGAATTCGGCACCACTCTGTATATATAGGATGCATAGGAATGCCTTTTAAATTGTTAATACTTGCGAACGAAGAAAGCTACAGTTATGCAAGTGATTTCACGATATAGTAAAGCTGTGATACCGCCCCCTTTGGTGACCGTATTTTTGATTGTCGGCGTGAGCTAGAGGTGTTGGGTTTGCAAAAGGAATAGACATTTTAGATTCTTAATGTCTTTATTAAGAATAGAACTTAAATGTCTAACAGTTTAAATAAATTTAAATAAGCGAGAATCTATAATGAACCAAACACACAGTGATAGTTAAACCAAATCGCATAATTTAGACCACTTTCTCTAAGATATAATTATTTTCCGCCTACTCTTACTTCTAATAATATTACAAGTCCTAATATCAAATAATCAGTCCTACCTTAATCCAAACTTAGATTCGATCTTTATATGGAGAAGTCTGGGAGCGCGTGCAATGGTATGCACCTTGTATTAATGGCTGATTTTTCCAGGTAACTTCACGATAGGCTGTCAATTAACGCTTGTAACTCTTTCAAACATAACATTCCCCAAATTGCCATCCCACTTACTGAAACTTCTGTTCTTTTAAAATTTATCTTATTTGTATTTCTTGTTCACATTACGCTTCTTGGGTTTCGATTGGAAAAGAGTTGCCATTAATCTTGGCCACCAAAGTACCCAGAGGTTATGTTAAAGAAAAGACGCGTGAGCCCGTCACAAAGCGACTAGGCCCAAACGTATGCAAACGATAGCAGCACCCCTAGAGGCGAAATTTGGAAAATAGGCATTCCAAATCGAAAAAGAAAAGAGTTACAACAAAATTTCCAGCTAAAATGTTTTTGATCATCGATTAATTAGTACAAATATATTTACTGAAAATTATTACGAAATTATTTAAAAGACGGTGTATAACGCACACCTATGCTTTCAAGCTGATTTTTTTTCATTTTTAGGTACATTCGCAGTATAACCCGTGCCCCCTTTTTTACGAAGAAATCTGAAGTATAAGTATACATTGCTGTTTTGGTTTGAAGTCATTTATTCGAGGTATTATCCCAGACTTCTGAAAAAATAGTATACTTCTAGAACTACAACTCTTAAGACGTCATTTCTTTTTAAATAAACAGTATTTCGATACGTATAGAAGTAAAAAATTTTGTTATGCTCATTTCTTTTGTTATTTTTAAAGTTATCGTTTTTATACATGGCGTATAACGCACTCCCATAAGTTTCGATCTTACTTTCCGTGTTAAAAGTGCGCGTTATAGGCCGAATTTTACGGTATTTCTTATAGATAGGGTAAATTGTTGCCTGTTTACCGAAAAATGTCCGAAATCAATGCATTCCATTTTGTGCAAATCTTTGAAAAGAATAGCAATATGTCTGATGAAATAAGCACAATTTATTACATAAAATACAGTTTGATGACATCACACGAACTAAATCCAAGTGTAAACTGTCAAAAAGTGACAACTAGTTAATGTCGAGTACATTCGAAGATTTCGCCATTGCTCACGATACGCATATGTATTCGAGAGAATAATTCTGCTTGCGCATTTATCAACATGGGAAGTGTCATACTATTGCAAGTATTTCTAACACCACTTTTATAGATCCAGCACACTTGTATGAGGAGTTTCATAAACCTGATCTCGTTTATATGTAACCTCACTGAAAGAAATCCAACAGAACGAGGTACTGTGATTATGAAGGCCATTTAACAATACCACACTATAATTTGTTACCTGAAAGAATCTTTGAGAAAGCTTCACATTCTAGCTATTTTGTGTTTAGGCGTATCGCGCGAGTTTTGTTAGAACTGTAACGGTGTGATATCTATATAAAACTAGTACCAAACATCACGCGAAGATGATCGTTTTGGCGTGGTTGATAAAGTACTTACGTACGGAACGGAAGGTACTCAGATCGAATCTTCTTTCCTTCATTGGTGACCCTGGTCGTGTAAAAGTACTGCACCTTCAAGCGCCGCAGTCGTGGCACCATCCACCGCAAAAGCAACTAAGCCGTCAGACGCAAATGACACAAGTAAGCCGTCAGACACAAATGATGCAATTAAGCCGTCACAGAAGCCGTCTCACACAAATGACGCAATTCTCAAGCTGTCGCATGAATGACACAACCCTGTGTGTTATGCATAAAGCATGTAACAAAATTAAGCATCCATTTTGCTATAAAATAAGTACTCTTTTTAAAAAAAATTAATTAATTTCTCGTTGAATTTTAGCATGCATGTCAACATTTTTTTTTTTTCTCCAAAACTAAATACGTTATTGTAAAATCTATCCCTAAAGTTTTTTACAAAATCCTTAAGAATATTACAAAATAATGTCTGGTCAAAAAAATAATAATTACAAAAGGAGTAAAACTTTAAAATTTGCCAAATCTTCTTCAAAAAATTAAAAATTTTAAATTGTGTGAATATGTGAAAAATTTCATCTCGTATCATTTTCTTAAATAGAAACATAATATGAAATGCTAAAATATAATTTTTAAATACGTATATAAGGAAAATTGTTCAAATGGTACTAAGTCCTCTTAAATTTCTTTAAGTTCTTATGAATGTTTTTGCTTCATTGATTTTTTTATTAAATATATACATATCTATGTAAATAAAATAAACTCTAATAAACTGAATTTTCTTGATACATGAGTTTTTTTTTTTGCTATACCCTTTAACACAAAAAAATATTTCAGACCCTTCAGTTTCACATTAAACGTATTCTACTGTATATGCACCTATAGAAGGAGAGTTTACGAGCATGGGACAAACACAAAATGTGCATAAAGGAAAAAAATATATTTGTGTAATATCTGCAACTTATCGAAAATGGTTCATTCGTCGACAGTACAGTTCTGACCAAAAACCTGGAACAAAAGGTGTGTACTTCTTAATTTTGAAAATCGGTCGAGCGACGAGGACGATAACTAAGCCCATGCTTAGCCAAATATTTATTAACTTGATAGTAGCCAAGCGTATCATCTTATAAACGCAAAGGAAGGAAGGATATTCAAAATTCATCCTTGGTCGATCAAGATGAGGCTCGAAAATAGAGACTGACTTAAGAAAGAAAAAGTGGGGGCGTCACTCGAGTATATACTAAAGAAAATAAAACTCTATGGAAGAGAGGAAATATCACTAGAATATTCTCAGTGTAATAAATACAATAATTATATTTGAACTGTAATGTAGGTATAAAAAATGATGCAATAAAAGGAAAAATATAAACTGAATGGATGTTTCTATAACATATTCATGGAGATAAAAATTTCTGAAACGTCAAGCAAAGCATAAATAGAGAAAATTAACATCATAGATAAATATGATTTTATGTTCATTAAATCTATCGAGATTAGAAGTCCTCACATTGGCGTAACACAGAAGTTTCTAGAGTAGTTTGCCAGCTCAGGTGTCGTCCTCGTCACTTGATTAAGGCTCAGAATTTAGCGGTCAGTCACTGATAGTCCCAGTGCATCTTCAAAAAGAGGCATTAAAACACTTCCACTCATTGACCATATTGTGTCATTGTTTAATACGTAGCATTTTTAGTTGTCAAAGCGTTTTGTATTATTAATTTGTAAAGTCGATATAGGAAATTATAATTATATGTAATTGAGCACAAATCCCTTAGAAACAGTGTTTTTTTAAAACTGAATAGACTGACTGATAAAAATGGTTGATTGGCTTATAAATAAAGAAGTTTACTTAGTGCTTCCACTGTTTTGGTGTTTTATTTGTTCCTTTATTTATATATCTTTTATTTTTTCCTACGAAAAATTTGTAAGAATATCAAATTATTGCCAATTAGAAAAAAGTTCATTTTAGTTAGAAAAAAGTAATTTAATGTGGCTTTCTGTGAATTGTGCGAAATGTGACTGAAAACAATTCAGATGTTTCTTTGAATTTTTTAACAAACTAAAACAAAAACACACAAACCTTTTCTTTTATTATTTTTTTTACAAAATGAAATGAACAGTCATAATACAAGGAATGGAATGTAACTTTCGTGAAGGTTTCAAAAATCAAATCTAGATTGATCACAATATATTTTTTAAAAACATTCAGTATTATTATTATTATGAATGATACTAGAAGCAATGTCTTTTACACCAACGGTCCTTCCTTATAAAGCGAGTGGATGAGGTCTTCGTAGCGTTTTCTGGCGTGACCTCGGCGCACCTTGAGGGTAGGAGACAAGAGCTCGTTGTCTACAGAGAAAGGCTCAGATAGGAAAGCCAAATTCCTGGCCTACAATTAAAAATAGTAATAATACATTAAAAACGGTATACATTATTTTATCAAAATGGTTCCTTTTGAAGTATATATAATAATACATATAGATATTTTTTATTGAAAGCTTTTAACGACTCCGCATTTAAATTCCATAAGAAAAAAGAATTCTCTGAAAGTGCATTTCCCGTTGGTGTGATGTGGTAGTTAGGAGAGGGCAGTTCCAACTCAGGTGTCATCCACGTCACTTGACCATGGTTCAAAATTACGTGGTCAAAAGTTCTCGTGTAGCTGAACAGTGCGAAGTTAATATTCAATCAATCCTGAAAGTGCATTTTGCATAAAAGTTAAACTGACTTAGTTTCCTAAATGTCCTGTCTGTTTGTTATAGGAACAAAAAAAGAAATAAATTGAGGACAATACTCAATATCTATAAAAGGATATCTCTAACGCACTTGTGAACATTTGAAAAATTGTACACATATCCATTTAATTGATTCATTTCCCACATGTTATCTTTCCATAAAATCTTAATTTCATATAAATATTTATGAAAATAAAGCATTAGAAGAGAGATTGCATTTATCTTTCTAACAAATTTATCTACTTATTAGCTATCATATTTGGATAAAATAGAAACTTATAGTAGTTTAACGTAACTATTTTTAAAATAAATTCAACCAACTTCAGTTAAAATATATCCTGTCTACAAATAAGTAATTGGACACTTGTGATAAAGGAGATAAACGAAATGTATTCATATTCAATAAATAGCAGAGACTCCACCTGAAGCAACGACAGCCTTAATACTTCGGGTATACTTTATACAAGATTTTGTATGATGGACAGTAGTATTTTCTTCAACTCGGCTTGGAAAAGACATGAAAGTTCTTTCAGCGATTTGCAATGGTTGCTGCACTCCTTTATTCGGCGATCTAACTCGTCCCAGAGGTTTCCTATATGATACAAATCTGGATTCTACGAGGGTGGTCTCAGAAGTACCCGACCCAACAAAGAAAACATAAAAATTTTGGAAAAAAATATATTTGTTTTTCTATATAATCTCCTTTCAGCTCTGTACACTTTTCCCAGCATATTTAATAAGTTCGATACCCTTTTTATAATAAATGTCTTGCTCCTCAGTCATTAACTGCCGACATTTCTTCACCATTGGAAAACCTTTGACCATTGGGCCATTTTTTCAAGTTTGGGAACAGAAAATAATCCGAGGGGGCTAAATCTGGTAAATAGGGTGCATGAGGTAGCAATTCAAACTTTAATTCATTATTTTGGCCATTGCAATAACGGATTTGTGAGCAGGTGCATTGTCTTGATGAAACAACACTTTCTTCTTAGCCAAACGCTTTGGCTTGATTTCTTCACTCAAACGTTGCAATGTTTGCGCAATAATCGTCATTGATATTTTTTTCCTTTTTAGAGATAATCAATGAAAATTTTCCCACTCATATCCTGAAAATCCGACGCCATGACCTTGCCTGTAGATGGAACGATCTTCGCTTTAGGTGGTGGTTAGCTTTAGGTGAGCATACCTATATCTCTTCGATCAAAGTGGACAACATTTCAATAACTTACGGAGTTAGAATGGGGGGGAAAATCATTCCCATTCGTGAAGAAAGATTGTCACCCTCGTGTGCAACATAACAGCAATATAGTGATGCATCTTTGGAAGCGTTGGACCGACAACTCGGATGATGTGGACCCGTAAAGGTGACGTCAACGCGTGCTGATGGACACCTGACCTGCATGGCGCTAATGGATCATACAGCTTCATCTAGAAAATTAGCAGTACATTGGTCAACTGCTACAGATGTATTATTACATGCTTCATCAATTCTTGAATGAATGCTGCACTATTCACTGCGTACAAGAATTACGGACCGCAAGTGTTTTTTCTGATGAATTCCACTTTAGTTTAGGGTATCATGATGGCTGGTAAAAGCCAACTTCCGGAATGCATTATCAAACACCATAGTGGTCAAACAACAGGGGTTATGATCTGTTGCGTGATTGTATATCATGGATGATCTCTGTTGCTCGAATTGCGGGTAATCTTAAGGGGGTACGGCAACGTCCATATAGGAGTCCATATTAAATTATGTAAGTTTATGTACCTTTTTCTCAGAAACTACTTACTTCTCATAAATAAAATTTTTACTTCAGCTTGTGAATCATCCGTAAAACTTTAAACGAAGGGTTTTGGTTTTTTATTTAAAATTAAAATAATTCTAAATTTTTTCGAAAAATTGTCCAAGTTTTTCCCCTAAAATTTAGTTTTAAAAAGTCTTATCTAATAACGCTTTGCTAGATATTAAATGTTAAACCTCCATTAAAATGTGTAAACATGTTAAGAGAGTATGCTCACTGAAAATTTGTGGATTGTATTATAATTAGTTTTTGAGAAAAAGGTACGAAATAGGAAAAATATTACATTTTGAGAAAAGAAGCTTTAAAGCAAAAATTTGACATTTTTTCAGCATTTACTTTTTTTTAGTACTTTTCAGAAGCATATGAATCATTTCCTTTACCCTCTGCTCCTACAAAAGGCTCTTGTAATTTTCTTTTTTTTTCATTGTTTTTAACAATTTAGCCTTTTCACGGGATCTCAAGATGCTTTCATTCGGCTACATAAATCCTACGCATCTAATTTTTTGAAGCATGGAGCACAGTTATAATTGGTTCAATATCACATTGTTTTAATCATTAATTTTTCTACTTGACTCTATATTGAACGGCCCAATAGCCATATTTTTTATCCCCCTCCCCATTTTAATTCCACAAATGTAGATTTTGGAATCACTGACCATATGGTGTTATTAACTGACTCGTTTGAGCAAAAGACGTGTACCCATACACTTTTGGATATGCCCAATGTGAACTCTAATTTTTCCACTTGAACAACATATGGACTTAAGTTCATTAGATACTTATACAAGGGAAAACACACGTGCTCTTTGTCGAGCTTATTTGATGCGCCTCAAGGAATATAACTTCATTTAAAAAATAAATTAAAGTACTTCTAATTATCGTATTTTCTCATATCATACATCATTTTAAACAGAAATACTTGAACTCTTAGGAAATATAAAAAAAGTGAAAATCGATAATTTTTCTAAAATTCATGTTCCCCTTAACAACAACCGATAAATGAGTGAAGTTCTAGAGCCCGAAGCTGTGTTCCCTTTTTTCAAGGCATTTCAGAAGTTGTATTTAAACAGAACAAATGTTTATCAATATATTGCCAGGAATGCTCAAGACTTTCTTTCATCGCAGCAGATATAGCTTCTTCCTATGTTTGCATATTCCTAGAATATGTCATCTATTGAACATACGTGGAATTTCGTTGGTTGGGATCTTCGTCCTACAGCTTCTACAGATGAACTTCAGGCAGGCATACAAACAGTATGGAATGCTCTTCCCCAGGCACACATTCCAAATTTGTTTGACTCTATGCCACGTTGTTAAAGCATCATTTGTTGCACCGTGTGGTGGATACACCAAATACAAATTTCGAACACTTAATATTGTTTTCTTGTTTGGAAATTTCAATTATTTATTTATACCAATACAAAGTTAGTTATGTATTAAATTTTATTTAATTCTGCATGGTGTAACAGGGTGTAAATTTTATTTAATCTGCATGGTTTATTTTATTCTACATGGTATAACAATTTTCACAAGCAGGAGTTTATATATGTCGCAGGAAAATGAAGGAATTAGGAATTTCATCAAATACCTAAAGGAGATGATCCATTGGCAGGTCTCTTGAAGGTCATTTCCCTGATAAAAGTAACGGATTTGAACAAATCCTTGACATGTTTCAGTGAAATGATGAAATAATATTGTCAAGAGTTTAAAAGTGTTTATATTTAACAAATAGGGTGCCTTATTAAACGTAGAAGTAAGTAATACAACAATAATCAATGAAATACAAATTATTTATTAAAAACTAATTAACAAATAATTAGAAAATTAGGCTGGTATTTTTTTTTATGTGTAACATCTTTTCTCTCAGTTGCTTACAAACTAAAATATCAATCTCTATGTTAATCCTATGGTGCCATTTTTTTAAAGATATGGGGTTGATATTTGGGGATCGATAGTATAACCTGAATGGTTGGAAGTACAAGGACTCAAACCCAAGTTCCCCCCCTGTATAGCGGTGGCCCGAGAGTGGTATAGGTATCGCCGTTTCCCTTTTCCCGAGTTCCCCCCAGTACCACTAAAGCCCCGGCGTGTGGGCGCGATCCCGTTAAATCTGTCGAGAGCTGAAACGCCCCCCCCGTTGGTGTGGGTGGTATTAGGGGGGGGGTTTCCCATGGTGTCGCCCACGTCCTTGACCAGGGTTTCTTACGTGGTCCGTCGCCAAAAACCCTGTTTGCTGAACAGTGCGACGTTAATATTCAATCAATCAATCCCCCTGGATAGCATTTTGCCAATGCAAATCCTGACTAGTTCATGAAATGAGCTGGAAGAGACGTTATTTTAACATCTTCCGCGTCAATTGATCCTATCCCTTATGTATTTCATGAAAAATTCCTAGTTACTTCATTTTCCTGCGACATATACATACTAAAAGTCTCACCTGCTCGAGAGAATTAAGCTCTTTCTGCGCCCCAATTTTCCGTAGTTCCAGCAAGAAATTCTTCCTTATTTCCTGAAAAATGAAAATGGACGGTTAAATAAAACACTTATCCGACAACGAATGGAATTGATTAAAACTACATGTATACATGAATTATGTTTCGTTTCATGGATCTCATACGAGTCAAAAGAAAATACAGAGCAAAAACATTTCTCAGAAATCCGCGAGCACTATATGTTAGTATAATTTCGTAATACTTATGATGCATTATTTGAAATAATTTAAAATTTATTCGATCAACGAACAGTTTTTTTTTCCCAATTCCTACTATTAATTCCCCCCCCACCTCTTATTTATTTATTTATTTATATATTATTTATTTATGTAATTTTAATCGTTAATAAAATAATTTTAAAAGCGCTCGATTGAGTAAATTTTTTTTTCACATGATTATTTTGGGTGACAATACAATAATTTAATTATAATTTAAAAAAAATTAATTTTTCTAATTATTTAAAAATTAAAAAACAGCCACATTGGCGACTTAGCGACCCTTTTCACTTTGTCAAAAAATTTTTAAAAGTTTTTTCACGTTTAAAGCATTCATTTGAACTGAAATTTTTTTTACAAGATTGTTTTGGATGACAATACGTATTTAATGATAATGAATAAAAAAATTTTGCCCTTAATGTTGGGTTCTGTCTATAATATAATATTTAATTTAAATTTTAACTATTTAATAAAAGTAGCTAAAAAAAATTTTTTTGGGTTTATCTAAGTAGGAAACTTTTAAAAAAATTTTTTTTTATTACTTGTTTTTTATAAAAGATAATATGAATTTGTTATTTCACCCGTTTTTCAAAGAAACTAGGAGTCCTCGTGTGACCAACCATCATGATTTAAGTCCATGAACCTCATTTCAACTGGCCAAATTTAGATGGTTACATGATAAATACAAACACATGTTATCCTTGAATTCCAAACTGACGTTAGACTTCTACTTGCAGTGCTACTTGTGAAATTTGAATAAAATTTCAAATTCGGTTATTTGATGTTATAAATTGTTCAAATATTAAGAGTCGTCAAAAAAAAATTTCAAAAATAAAAAAAAACTCTTATTTTACGTTATTTTTAAATCAAATGCATTTTATTTACCTCTGTGCATTATCATTGTTTACAAATTTATATACACTGATGGAGAAAAAAATAAGCGCACCAAGAAATAGCGCAATTGTAACGATACTTGGCATGAAGGTACATGTTGGAGAGATATGCAAATGATTAGAAATGTAGCGTGATTGCGCATTACGTATAGCCGGTAGAGGACAATTAACGTAGTTCTCCGTGGAGTATAAAACAGGTAACCAAAGATTGTTAGAGTGTACTGAATCGTTTACAAAGAAAAAGCTGAGGTAGACAGGCCACTACGCGGTTTTCGAAGACAATATGAGCAGATGTAGCAATTGGAGAAGGGGAGAATCATCGGTATGATGGAAGCTAGGCAAGTAGCTTGTCAATTAGGTCACTCTGATTGTGTTGTGAGGAGGTGTTGGGACCAGAGGATCCTAGAGGTGTCATTTACACGAAGACCAGGCTCAGGACGCCCTGGACAGACCAGTCGTCGAGAAGACCGCCACATCGTAAGAAATGCAAGCGTACAGCCAACTGCTTCAACGGTCGCCATCCAGGCAAAGGTAGCACCTTCACTAAAGGCCCCTGTGTCTTCTCGAACCATGCGAAATCGCCTGGCTGGAGGACATTTGGGATCGCGGCTCCCATTACGTGTGCTGCCCTAGATGCCCACCCATGGATGGTTCCGTTTGGAGTGGTGCCGTGCACGAAGAAACTGAACTGCAGCGGAATGAAACCAGGTCGTCTTTAGCGACGAATCCAGATTCAATCTCAGTAGTGATGACAATCGTGTTCGTGTGTGGAGATTGATCCGAGTCACCATGACAACCCAGTGGTATGTCTATGACATCCTGCAACCACATGTATTGTCACTCATGCAATGGCTCCCAGAAGCTATTTTTCAACAAGACAATGCTCAGCCTCACATGGCAAGGGTATCACAAGAGTATTTCCCCACTGTTACTACCCTTTCTTGGCCTACCCGATCCCCAGAGTTGTCTCCAATCGAGCTTATCTGGGATCATTTGGGACGGCGAGTTGGGCATCCCACGAGATTGAACGAACTAGAGGCAGTAAATATGGAACTTACAGTAAATATGGAACGAAATGTCTCAAGACATCATACAGAACTTGTATGCCTCAATACCCGATCGCATCGCATCGTACATTCACGCTAGAGGGTTTCAACAGGGCATTAAATCCTCCGTTCTTTTATACCTTTTCTCTGAAGTAAATGATCCTTTTTCTTTGATTTTTTAATCTACTTATATTATCAGAAGTAGCTCACATGTATGTAAATTTCGTTCTTTTACATATTGACGACTTCTTTTTAGTGAGCTAATTGTCCATGAGTGTATATATAAATGGATGTTCGTATATATGACCTCGCTTCACTCCAACACTGTTCAATCATTCACTATGAAAATTGAAGTGTATATGGCTTTTTGTGACAAGATTTTATGCTATCCTCTTTGATGCAGCTACCCACCAGGCGGCACTACAGCATATTAACGTCTGCACCGTTCGATAAATCGCCAAGTTGCCAGTAGGGTCGCCAAAAATGATGACTTGGTACTATCACCAACATTTCGCTACATTTCCATTGAATCGCCATTACAATGTAAGGAACGGCATTCTTGGAGAATATTACAATTTTAACATAAAATAAATACCACAGAAAGTAATATTAACGTATTACACATCCAGATATAAATTATTTACTCTATTTTAAGCATTCATTACACAAAATTTCGAACAATATATTACTTTTGCTGAGCAGAGATCAGCTTACGGAGGTTTTTTCAGAAATCGACCCACAAGGGAGTTATGGGGGCGTTATAAATAAAAAAAATCGTTTTTATCAGCTATTAGACCTACAGTCTTAAAATTTAACAAATATGATTTTTTGTTCAGCTGAGATATGCAAAAAGCTTTTTTTGTTAGTGTGTTTAGTTTGCAATTAATGTAAAATTAACTGATTAAAAAAACTTTTTATCCTTCAATCTGTATTTTTTAGTTTTTTCAATTCACCCGTGCGAAGATCGGATATACTAGCTAGTTCTCTTTATACTTTTAAAAATAATTCGCAAAAAGCAAAAGTTGGTAAAAGCGAACTCATAAACTTATTAATAGGAAACACATTATTTCATTCATCATTTGGCTTTAACGTCACATGAATTTATGAACTGATTTTTTGGAAACACGTGCTTGTAGCTGTCATGTGACTATGACGTCACATGAATTTAATCCACGGCATTCTCTATTAGCATTAATTCAAAGTAAAAAAAAGTGGAAAAACTGTAAAAATATTAATACCACGTTATTCATTGTTTTGTTGTTAAAAGATTCAACATATTACTTTCCTATCTCAGCAAAAATCACACCATTTATTCAAACATCATTATTTATAAATGTAACAACCAACTAATTATGTATTCTACTCCCTCTTCAACCCCCCCCCTTAATTAAGAATTATAGAAAGGTAACAAGAAAAATATTTCACAAAAGTGTCGTCTTTGCTGCACTGCACTGCACTACTTATGTTTCAAATTTATGTAAATGGTTCAGATCTATTATTTTGATTAAACTTATAAACAATACAAGAATATAGTAGTTTATGAATTAGTTTTAGCTAAAATATATTGCTGTTTAGTGAATACTGAAAAAAATTGTGATATATAAGAAATAAAATGAAAAAAATATAAATAATTTTTTAATTTACTTAAAAATATTTTTGAATAACTACTACCAGTTTTTTGACAATAATAAATTAAAAATTCCGTCCTGGAATTAATTTTAAGATTATTGTAATTTACATTGAAAAGTAAAAAAAAAATTAAATTATAGGCATTCTTGTTTTTATGTAATTAAAAATAAAGTTATAAAATCATTAAAGTAAAAGCTAATAATCAAAAAATATTTTTGATAGAGCTAAGAAAATTGAGAGATAAGAAAGGATTGTAGAAAAAATAAGAGAAAAGAATGAAATTAACTTTGTTAATTTTTTATATGAATTAATCAAATTATGCTTTTCAAAGGTATTTAAAAAAATTTTGCTGAAAAGAAAATATATATATCTCAACTGTTATTCTGTAAGATTAAAGCGATATTTGCCTTTTTATTTTTTTACATAATTCTATTATTACAAAAGCATAAAATTCTAGGGAATTTATTCCTCATTGTTTTAAATTATTTTTCATATCTATTGTGTACAAACTGTGCTTTTTCGAATATACGTGTTCGTATGCACGTTCAATTTCAAATATATCAAAAAAATGTTATATAAAAACATTTCTTAGATATGAGTTATAACCGAAACAAAGTAGATTTTCCATCATCAAACTGAATTTTATTCCAATCATAAAACTGCCACCTGAATTCTTTTTTAATGAAAACAATAATTTTTAAAAAATTTAAATGTATTGTAAAAGAATAGATGCCTCAACAGCGTATTTTATATTTACAATTTTACTTGCACTTACAATTTTTTTTATTTTTCACTATTTCTTTCAGTTTTTTTTTTTTTTTTCTTATTCAATTCCTACATTAGTTTGCTCTCTCCCTATATATATATATATTAATATATATATATATATATAAAATTTTATATTATATTTTTAAAAATTATTAAAAATATTTTTTATCATAAGTTTAAATTTTATGTTATATGTATATCTTTTCCAAATTTTCAACTAAATTTAAAATATTTCTATTCCTCCCTTAAGAAAAATTTTGTTTTCTTGTATATAAAAATTGGGGAAAAAGTTATTTAAAAATTTTTTAATCATTTAAAAAATTTTAAAAATGAATAAAAAGTAACAAAACAAAAAAATAGTCCAAAATATATGGGGAAAATAGTCGTTTTTTGGATAATGACCCTTTTAAACCAAAAATTTATTTTCCCCCTGTAATTTTTTAAAGCTTTTATTTTTTTTTTACTAGAACAAATAAATTTAATTAATGAATTAATAGTATCACACAAAAAAAATAGCCCAACACCCTATATAGAAAGGAAAATGGAAAATTGAAAGGAAAATCGCTTTTTATTTTGTCACTTAATATTGTGATTCTGTCATATGCATATTCATATTTATATTAACTGTAACTATTTAATAAAAAGTAACTAAAATAAAAATTTTCTTTGTTGACCTAAGTAGGAATTGTCTTAATTTTTTTTTACATTATTTTTTTTATTAGAAGTTTTGTTAGAATAAATCAAATTGAAAATATTATGATTCCTTTTCTTTCTTTTACAATTCATAATTTTTTTGTATCGTTAATTGATGTTAAGCAGAGAAAATGTTTTACTTCGAACATCACTACTATATTGAACCCTTATAAAACCTATTTTTAATATTATTGGAATATTTTAAGAATTTTTCAAAGACAGATCTGGATGAGAGCTATCTTCTCTGTTATCTTTCTTTGGTACGTATCATTTGTAACAACCAGTAGTACCATAAAACATAAAAATTTTAACCTACTATACACTTCGAATTCTCATTGCATTAAAAAGGTTTATATTGTATATTTTTCTCTCTTAATTAATTCATATTTCTTAGCTTATTTCAAAATATTTTTAAACCTTAAATACCTTGTTAGCCAATAAATCCTTAATATTTTCAGAGGAGTTAATCCCTTTGGATTTCAGCCAGTTTTTCAGAGATGTCGGCTCAGGAACCACCAAAGCTACGACGAAGTTCTAAAAGGAAAATACGTTTTTAATGGTTAGATAGATTTGTAATCAACCCATAAACTGCATAACTTACTATTAAGCAACATATAATGAAGCTTTTAATATTGTTAAAATATTAGGTTTAAAAATTTTCTATTAATAAAAGTTTTACAATTAACGTGAGTTTTTCACATTCCTTCACATTTTGCTTACAAACTCCATGAGCTATTTTTATTGGTTAAATTACAAAAGCTTCTAGATAGTAATCAACAGGAAAAAAAAATCTTGCAGAAAATTTCTAATATTTTTGGGTAGTGAGAGTTGTTTAAAGTCGCATTATAAGGCAATGCGAGGGTTATTGGAGACGGAGCTTGTAACTTTGATCCTCAGTCAAGTAACGGGACAACAGGGGGGTAGTCAGGCCCCTAAATTACCAGGTAGATACAGTCGCCTTCCCATCATATCCCAGACATCCTCGATTGGAGAGATATCTAGTGATCTGGTCGGCCAAGGAAGTGTTTGACGATCTGTAACACAGTTCAAAGCAACACGTGCCGTATGTGATCAGGCATTATCTTGCTGAAAAAGAAAGCCAGAGTACTGCAAAAGGAACGGAAGCAAAACAGTTCTAAATGTTTTCGACGTCCACTGTGCTTGTGTGTTCTAAAGACGACCAAAGGGTTCCGTCACACAAAGGAAATGGAACCCAGATCATAACCCCCCTGGGTTGGACCTGTGGTGTGCTATAGTGAAAGCAGGATCGGGACACTGCCCGGGGGTCTCCAGATACGTTTCGATGATCATCACGGGACCAGTTGGGAAGCGGGGCGCCAAAAACTATACGTCCCCAATCAGCTTGATTCCAACCTGATCGAACCAAGCACCACCGTAATCAGGCTCCACAGTGTGCAGGCGTGAGTGGAAGGTGGCGAAGTGGTCGGTACCAGCGTAAATTTCGCTCTATCAGCCTTCGGGAAAGGTCGGGGGGTATTCACGTGTAGGTCGACGCGATGGTATATAACGATGAATTAGACGCTGTGATAGCTTATCTGACAATCAATCTGTCCTCCTGATCTACTGTGGCTTTAGATCGACCGCTACCGATCGACTGAAATCTTCCATTTTCCACCCATTCTTGCCAGTATCTTCTAATGGTCGCATCGCTTCGAGGCCATATGACGAGCGATTCTCCGATTTGCCCAACCTGCCTCTTTCAGTTCAATGATACGACCTCTTTCAAACTCTGACAGTTGCTCGTAATGAGCTCGAATCCCTCGGCGAGGCATTCTTTCAGTTACTGAAAGGTATCATAAATTTCAATGCAACACAAATTTTGACCATCAGATTGAGAATCGCTTCTTATAAACACCTGCTGAGTGCACAGTTCCAATGCGCTGTAACTCCCGCTATTCATTCATTGGACACTAAATTTTAATCATTTGCATGTTCGGTACAAATGTTTTGGCATACGAAATTTCATTACAATCAAGCAACTCCTTCTTAATGCGTCGTTTTTTTTTTTTTTATAGAGTGTATAATCAGAATACAGACGCATACAAGAATATAAAACAGAAATCAATTAAAATCTTCGGAAGTAATCTCATCATTTATGTATAATTATTATAAGGCAAAAGAAAATGATGGTTTATTACTGAATTATTCGATGCAAATGGATAAAAGTTAATTACATTACTTGATCTGAGTTTCCATCCACAAAAATCTGTAAAATCAATTCTGATTCACTGTAAATTGTTTCCACCTTTTCCGGTGCGATATATTCACCCTGAAAAAAAAAATTTAAAAAACAGTGGAGGAAAAAAATATGTGTAAGGATCATAGTATACAAAAGCTTAGATCTTATAGATGAAAACAAGTTGCAATCAAACATAACATAATTAATTTTGCATACCTGGGAAAGTTTGAACAGGTGCTTTTTCCTGTCTACAATCTTCAAGCATCCATTCTGAAATTTTTTTTTAAAAAAAGTTGATAAAATTCTGAACACACACATACACACAAAGAAAAAAAAAGTTGCTACGTTACATGTATTTAAATACTAATTTATTGTTACTAATATTTTTATTGCATTTAAAGTTTGGGTTGAATGAAAGTTATACAATAAAGTTGCATAAAAGCAACCTCGGAAGGCAAGTAATCATGGTATTGTACTTAAGGTCATCGTTGTGCTTTGGTTGAGCCAAAAAATCTAATGCTGTTGTTTCTAATGTCAGATCAAGTCCCACGTTTACTAGTTACATGTCCTCTAGTTTTACGCCTGTCGTTAGCCACAGCTTTGAGCACCATGCAGGTGACAGTACGATTTGGCTCTTGTTCCATCCCAATTTTGAGAGAGGCCTCACATCCCTCTTCCCCTTCCACCAATCTCTGGAATGAACTTTCGATTAAACGAATATTTAAAGTTCTCCCTGCCACTCATAGGGACTATACATTTGCAAACATCCATGCCTTCTCCTGGTTTCGAACCCAGGTTCTGCAACACAGTAGTCAGCGTCAATAACCAGTTTACCGACTCTCAGTGGCATTCTAATCCTAATACCACTAAATGCCTGCAGGCAGCAAGTCCGTTGCAAGTTAAATTTGTCGAGGCTTAAGTTCTCACGTTGCATAATGTCGGCTTTATTAGAGTGGTGTGCCGGCATGAGTGCCTTACTCGTCACTTGAGCGTGATTCAAAATTACTAGATCCTTCGCTTATAGCCCTCACGTTGCCACTGAGTGACCCTGGATCTTTGATTTAAATAGTGACTACTACAAGGCTTACAATCGCAACCTCGGATTACAGACAATATAAACTAGAAAAAAAATCATGTGAAATCATACATGTTTTATGAAATTAATGAAAAGTACAGTCTCAAAAAAAGTCTTGCCGATTGCTGATTAGGTAAAAGTTTCAGCTAATTTTTCAAAGAAGAACCTTTTTCCATTTTGTCCTCTAAACTTTACAATGGTGTGATATTAGCTGAACTATATACACTGGTGTAAGAAATTAAGAGAATTTGCAGACTTGATCGATTATTTCTAGCATTACTGGAACGATTTTAATGAAATTTGATATGCACATACATTGATACATGCAAAACCAATAGCCATTCAACAATTGTAATACACACGCATGATTGTGTGTAACACTCGTTGGAGTTGGAAGGTATGAAACAGCGGTTGCAGAATAAACAAAAGAAATGGGTTAATAGCGGGTATGGCCCCCTCTTACAGCTATGCAGGCCTCGCAACGTGATGTCATACTTGAAATAAGGCAGTTTATCTGTTCTTGTGGCTACTGGTCCCACTCATTCAGCAACGCTGTTTTCATTTCCTGGATGGTTCTCGGAGGGGAGTTGCGAGTTGCAATTGCCCTCCCCAAAGCGTCCCAGACATGCTCTGTAGGATTGAGGACTGGAGACCTGGTTGGCGAATCCATACGGCGAATATCCTCCCTCTCTAGAAATTCGTCGTCCAGCTCTATGTGCCCTCGTGTTATCGTCCATTAAAATGAACTCGGGGCCGCATTCACCCTGGAAAAGGCAAACATAGGGCTCTAAGACCTTATCCCTATACCTCACACCATTCCCAGAGCATCTATCAAACACATAGAGAGGTTAAACCATTAAACCTTCTCCGCCATAATTGTAGATTTCGTGGACATTGGGGGTAGGTAGCGAGTCCCTGATTCTCTCCGTACGAACGTACGGTGAGAATCGGTGTTAAGTTTGAAACGGGACTCATCGGTGAACTGAACGGTCACCCATTGATCCATACTCCAATCTCTATGCTGTCTGCACCATGCTCAACAGTCTCTCCTGTTCGTAGACGGGAGCGGGATACACAGACAGTAGGTTTTCTGGCAAACAACCCTCTCTCATGAAGTCTTTTTGAAACAGCCAATCTTGATACACGGGTTCCTGCGGCTGTATACAAGTAACGAGAGAGAGCTGAGAAGCTGTAACCTCTTTTCTGTTACGCCTCGCTATAATCGACAAATGGCGATCTTCTCTGGCCGTCGTGGCTCTTGCACGACCTTTCCCAGGCTTTCTCTTGATGCATTCAGTATCCTGGAACCGTTTCCATAAATTACACACGACGCTGGGCGTTAAATTGAACTCTCTACAAACCTGGACTTGACATTGGCCTGCTTCCAGCCTCTTACAATTCACCCCACCTCATTCCATCATCTAAACGCTAGTGGTTACTCATTTTTACTGTTACAATTTAAACTGAGCCGATTGCTTCAAAATAACACCAATAAATTCGCCGTTGTATGCTAGCGAACGAAATATGTCTCAACTTACACGCGCTTATAAAGCTTGTTTTTCTGCGGGCCCGCCTACACACACGTGTACGCTGGCGTATTTACCGTACAAACTTTGCATTTTTATCTAGAAGCACTTGTTTTTCATTCAGTTTAGTTCTTTTCATGCAATTCGATAAAATATGTAAATTCTCTTAATTTATTTCATCAGTGTAGTTTTGAATTTATTTTTTGGGGTTCAATTCTGCTCTCTCTCTCTCTCTCTCTCTCTCTATCCTATCTATCTATCTATCTTTCATTATTTTTGTTACTTTGAGAACAACACACATGAATCAATATTGTACTTAAAACAAAATCGTAATTTCATCTATGCAAGGCATTCGTTTGTCTGGTACTCTATTTCCGCACCACACAAAAGTTCTCTAGTAGTTATTTTCATTTATTCGTAGCCAGCGTGTCACGAGTTCGAATCGTATACACACAAGATTTGTCTTGATTCAAAGTTCTCCCGTTAAAGTGGTGCGTAAGTTTGGAGAAGGACTACTAACTCAGGTGTCATCCTCGTCACTTTACAATGGTTCAAAATTCCAAAGAGAGAGCAATGTTATAATAAAACATTCACTCATCCCATCGACAATGTGCCAGGCTAAGAAGCATCACTTCGAGCTCAGACAGATTCAAAGTGGCATCAAGTTCTTTATATGCATAGTCTTTAGTCGAATCAGGGGTCGAACACGTGACTCGATTCAAATATTGTCATCCTGAGTCACTCAGTTACTATAGCCACCATGCCAAAAATCACTCTATAGCATAACACTTACCGGAAGCCATCTTCCTATATCTCCCGTGTGTTGCCAACCGTCTATGAGAGATTCTTTAGTCACCTCCTCATTCTTGAAGTATCCCTTGAATACATTTGTACCTTTGATGCATATCTGGAAAAAATGACACTGTCACAAAAGGACCACCAGGGTCCTCATCATTATATTTTCAAATTGCGTGTTATTACATTAATTATCAAGATCATAAGGATCCAATAACCAATTCTATTCCCATTTTACAACTACTTATAATATGGATTTTTCCAGTTTGTCTCATGTATCCTTGATTGTTAACTCCTTGCCTGTGGAACATATTCAAGAAAAACATGCCAAAAAAAAATGAAAAAAAAAATTCTCTTTAATTTTGTTCATTATATCCTTAAAATATTAGAAATAGAATATTTTATACGAAAACAAAATTTTAAACAAAAATATTATATTTAATATTTTTATATACAAGAGGAATGTACTAATGGATTACAATAATCTTTGCTCAAATTATAGCAAAATGAATCAAGTGACATAATTTTCAAGATAAATATAACAAAATAATACACAACAATACAATCATTTAAATGAACTGTCATGAATTCCATGTCCCTCAGACTCCTTTAAATTTCCCCAATCCTTTACGGTTCGGTACATCGAACAGGAAAAATACAAAAATCCGACACAAATGACGCTAAACACTGCCAAACTTTTTGCGGTAAAGTATCGCCAACTATTAGGAAAATAGTAAATTACATGTTATGCGTTGGAGGAACTGAGTTTGGTGTTTGTCATTGCTGGAGAGATGCAATTGTTTGAAGAGAGAACATTGCATGTACTTTGCTTTCCGCTTTTGGTTCTGCATATCCAAGTACAAAATCTGTCCCCATATGAAAAATATTTTGAGTCCGCAAAGAAATTGTTTAACAATTGAATGCTCAGAATCGTGTCAAATTGTATGTCAAAAATTATGCCCCTGATTTTACTATATAAAAGTTGAGCGTTGCAAGCACTAGGTTCGCATTAAAATTTTTGTTTTACTATAATGTTAGGAAATACTTATATTTTGTGTTGTCTATTTCTTATTCTAATAAATATGTTTAAAAATACATAATATGTGTACAATTTATTTTATTTTTTATTTTTATTGAAGGAATAGTTATATATTTTATGATGTTTATTTTTATTTTAAGAAATGTCTTTAAAAGATGCAAAACTAATATACAACAAAACTGTAAATATCTATATTATTGACCTCAATTCTCTATTTCAGCATACATTTTCGCTAGAATTGAATTGTTTCAAAAATGTCCTACTGTGTGGCACGTGGAATCATATTGGTAGATAGGTTTGGCACACCACAACTAAAAGTTTGCCAACCCAGGTATAGAGTACAAAAATAGAAGACTGAAGCTGAAGTGTGAATGACAAACAATTGTAGTATAGAGTTAATATGTGTGGTATCGCTTTTAAATTTATTTTCATTCAGAGAGATTTATATGGAACTGCCCATTTGCTCAAGATGTCAGCAGGTAATGATGTTTTTTTTTACCATTATCTAATTGTTAATGTTGATTATCTAATTATTATTGGTTGTAATAATGTTGAATTTCTTTCTCAGTGTAATTCCATTGTAATGGTTATTCAAATACCTCCTAGGGAAACAATGATACGATTTACATAAACAAATCATTAACTGAATGCACTATTACTTCACCAAAATCGTCTTTTGAGAAGTATCCCATCTCCGGAACATCCACCAATTTGATATGGTTGCAAGGCAAGGGAGGGCCGGGAGAACCTAAAAAAGAAAAAAAAAATCACTTTAGAAAACTGTGGTCAAAGGTGGCAAAAAGGCTTTTGGAATTAATGCAGAATGTCTGAAAAGTACGACTACACTTTCAAAAATGATAGAGAGAGGGAGAGAGAGAGAATGAAAAATAAACAAATAAAGATTTTTTTTTAAGAGAGTTCACCCATGTGATTGTTTCAAAAAATCAATTTTTTTTCTTCCATAAATTGCTTCCTTAATATGTGTAAAATACGGTGGTAAATTGAATTTTTAAAATTCGAAGTCGTTATAAAGAAGCAGCTGTTCGTAGCGCTCAGTTGAGATTTTCATTGTTTTAATCGGACTTGAAACTTTAAACGCGTTTTTCTCAAAACTGTGTTTTTCAAACTTTCCTCAATCCTATCTCAAGAACGGTTTGACCGAAGAACTTCAAATGTATAGAGTAGACGCAGCACATATAGACGCACCAAATGAACTACTATCATTCCAAAATTCAAAATACTTTTATTTTTTATAACAAAAACATAACAAAAAACCCCCCATGAAATTCGAAACTTTTTCTTCAGAAATCCACCAAACAACCAATTTTTGATATTTTCATTTGAATGTAGTTCATGTGGTGCCTTGGGCTTACAGATTAAAACGCCGTTAAATTTTTTTTTTATTTCAGATAAGCCAATCAGCCGGAATCGTGGAGAAAGTGAACCTCCATTTTTTCGAGGCGGGTGTGTTCAGAGCGCTATAGCTCACGTTCTATTTCATATTTTTGGCTAAACATTAATATACATACTCTTAAGACACATATAAGTAAATGATAAGAAACTTAAAGCTCTATCTTTTTACTGGTCGTCAAAAAAAATTTCCTAAAAATGCTTAAAAAATAGGCCGTCACATAGGTGAACCACCTTAAAGGTTTTTACGTTCCAAATAAAGAAAAGATAAAAATTTCTGTAAAATGAAATAATGCAACGTTCTCGTTTTGCAACATTCTCATTTCAAAAGGGCTACACCACAAGTTGTAGAAAGATTTATCGAATTTAAACCTACAGCACATGTACAGCATAAGGCATCACCACACTGGAGTTTGGAAGTAAAAAAAAGTTTCCCCGGGCGATGGATGGAAAGTAGAAGTCCAATGCCGGGGCCACCTAGATATCTAAATATAAAACCTTTGGATTTCTTGTGGGAATGCGTGAAAAATAGTTCACCAATCTAAAATTTAGAACGCTGATGAACTGAAAAGTCGAACTACAGTGGTCATTCAGGTTGTTGATCCTTCAATGCTTCAAAGAAGGTGGCCAGAAATCTCGTATCGACTCGATGTGTTGCACCCGAATAATAGTGCACACATTGAAATCTTGCAATAAAACATTTTCAAAATACTTTGTTATTTTCCATATGAAACATAAAAAACCTGAAGAGTGAATGTACACTGCTCGCCACCGTAAATGCAACACCAAGAAAGACAAGAGATAGCACAACAAAATTTATTTTGTAGATAACATGTTCACCAAGTATCAAATGATTAAATTTATAGACTTCTGTGAAGTGTGATTCCTGCCAGAATCAGTAGCCAGAGTAGCTGCCACTGTTAGAGACCATCAGGTGTTGCAGACAGATGCGTGACTCGTCAGTAAAGACAACTTCATTCCATTCTGTAGCCCACATCCTTCTTTCATCGCACCATTGGCGGCGGAGACGTCTGTGGTTCTGCGTCAAGGATAGACCAAGCAATGGACGTCTTGCGGACAGACCACACTGCTGTAAACGGCGGTGTCGAATGGTACGCGCAGACACTGAATGATGCGTTACAGACTCGTGTGCTTGCTATGGTTCATGATGTGACTGAGCGATCCGTCACTGCCATGCGCATAATTTGCCTGTCTTCGGAAGGGTCCCGGGGTGGATGCGCGAAAACATCGGCCCGTCGTACCCTCCCATCCAACGGTCACATTTTCTGCATTACAGTTGTTTGGTTTCGCCCAAACCCGACTACCGATTTCCCCCGAAAGATAATCCACAATCTCGGTAGGCCACTATCCTTCCTCTGTTGAAGTCAGATCTTGATCAAAAATGACGCGTTTTCTACAAAAACATAACGACGTTTTTTTAAAAAACCCAAAGAAAACATAATTGCCGAACTTGAAATCGTCGAAATTCCGCCCTTAAATAACGTTTTTTTTAGATGGGCCACAGGCGCGCGTAATGTGTGTCTGCGCTGAAAATTTAACTTTGCATATCCACCCCCCCAATGCATATTGTAAATTTCATGTTATTTGCATGTTCCTTCAGGGGGTTGCATTTTTCGGTGGCCCCAGCAGTGTATATACAATAATACATCGACTTACGCGAATCCGGAGTTACGTGATTTTCAAAGCTCGTCGATTCGTCTTTTGTTTGAGAATCATCGGACAATATTGGAAGATTTTACAGAAAACTTTAAATGGCGTCTGGAAAAAAGTTTTTTTTTTCCCTCCATCACTGAAACTCTGTCAGAATCAGTGGCAGAGCCTGATGAAACTAATAATGTGAGTTAAGATGTTGTTGATCTTGCCCGGCAAATAAATTTAGAAATGAATATGGATGAGGTTAAAGAGTTGTTGTATTCCCCCAAAAAAAGGGAGTAACAGTTGATGAGCTCATGAAAAGCATAGCTGGAGAAAGACATTAAGTTTGAGCGGAAGTTCAAGCGATGACGAATAAGGTTTGGGGAATTTGACAGAAGCCCTCAGTTTAATTGATAAAGGGTTACAAAATATGAGCTCCAGCAAAAGAAACATTTTTTTCAACAAAGCAAGGAACGAAAAAACTATTAGCATGCTACAAAAAAATTTTTTTTAAAGAGAAAAAAAAATTTGAGCCGGTGGGGTTATTTTGTTATAATTTTTAAAATTTTCAAAATAACTTGTTTTCATTGATTTTGTATTTTGTTATTTAAGTTTTACTGAACATTGTTTTTTAAATTATTTTTTCGTTCCCCCCCCAATTAAAAAAAAACTTATACGGTTTTATATGCGAAATTATACCCCGACTTTGCGGTTTTCCTCAGTTCCCCTTCCCTTGTTGGGGGTCCGTGATATTTCGTATATTGTTTTAGGGTGAAACCCCCGCGGGGTGTAATCCAGGAAACCACTATTAATTTTTCCCAACGTCTAGCGGGGTGAAACCTTATGGATCAACCCCCATTTTATCTTAAAAAATTTAAATGAGGTAAGCGGCATCAAAATTTTGATTTGTAATTATTGGGAACATAATGAAACTAAATACTAAAAACTCAAAATTCTTTATTTACTACGAAAAAGTAATTTTGCACTGTACAGTGGTAAATTTTTTTGTTATACGTGTAGTTCAAATTAAAATAACATTAGCGTGCGTAACTTTTGTTGTTGCAGATTACATATAGATGACAAATATCTTATATTAGTAGTGTAAGATGTTACTTTTAACAGAATGGATGCTGAATTGGAGTCATCTGCCGAACGGTTTCAAAGCGAGTATTAAATGTTATTTATATTTGAAAACAATGACTCATACGCATAGGTAGCTGAAAATATAGTTAAAATAGCATAAGTCAGCTTCTTCAAACAGTTAAATGTATCTTGAATCGAATTCCCTGTTTCCAAAATTTCTTTACTTGCATTTTTACTTATATTGCTTGTTAATCTTTCTCTTTCTCAATCAATTCAAACTTTTTTGACTTCATATTGAACTAGATTCGAAATTAATCACACACACAGTTGCATTTCAAATTCTTCAATTTCCAACATGTTCAGTTTATCAAATGAAGTCGCATTACAGTCCACACCAAGTTTAAAATTATCTGCTATTTGCACTTTTTTTCCTTCATATCTAGCCATATTAAATAAAAGTTAAAAATCGTAAATATAACATAAATAAACTTTAAAACACAAATGTGTCAAAGAAATTAACTATACTATGCTTAGACAAACTTTATATCATTATCCATTATAGTCCACGATGTAACTAAGGCACGACAATAACAAACGAGTGAGCTCCCCACCATCTCACGCACCGCTACCGATCACTCACGTTTGTTCTAAACACCTTACAGTGAACTTTGTTATTTTGAACTAAAATGCAAACCGTTTTGATCGGTGGCGTACCCAAAATATTGTGGTCTATGGTAAATTTTACCCTTTATGACATAAACCCTATTCCTTAGCAGATAAATTTCGTATGAGTTACAATCACCTTCAGTCGTTGTATTGAACATTAATCAAGCTTTTTCAGCTAGGTACAGGTTTTCTAACTATAGCCAATACCACTCATAATTTTATAGCCAAGGTAGATAAAGTCAACACTTTTAAGTTGTTTAACCATTCCCCTAACTTCCATGCAATGCCAACATGAGGATTTGGTTACCATGACATCACATACCCCTTCTAAGTATGATGTAAGTAATCATTTGAATGCAGTTTCTGAACTTAGGAATTCACTAAGCTTTGCTCCACCCTACAATGTTTTTAATGAAAGAAAAATTTGAACAGTCATTCGAATGTAACATCCCCACCCGCGAGCTTAACCCTATGTCACAACCACTCGGCCTCCAAGTGACTCTAGGACTTTCGAAATAGCATAAAACAGCGGCCATTTTTCTGCAAGATCATGTTTGTTGGACTCAGGATTTGAACCCGCGACTCATTTGATTCAAATATCGATGGTTATAAAGTTTGTGATCTAAACCATTTTATTACCGCAGTTCAATTAATTGTACATTAATGTCACCCTTTGATATAACAAGGAAGTTGTTGGCTTAGGATCTCGTAATTTTCAACTTCGGGCAAGTGACGAGGATGACATTCAAGCTGGCAATTCCCCCAAGCATTCATTCCACACCGTTATGAAGACTTTGAGTTTCGACAGATTTAACGTGCCTTAACCCCTTTACATGATGAATGTGTGAAACTATGTCTCTACAACCACAGTCCTTTATATTGATCGGAAAATAAAAATATTACCAAATTTATGAGAAAAATAACGCCATTTTATGCAGAAAAGGAAGCACACAAAAAAATTTCAAAATTCAAAAAATAAAACATTTTAACGACAAGTTAAAATTATCGATCACAACAATCACACCAAAATATATTAGGTTGGGAGAAGAAATCCTTTATTTTGCATGAAATTCAAGACTTTATTTAACATGTTTCGATTGTCCGATTTCGGTCAAATATGCACCATTTTGTTGTATAATTTTGCCATTTTAAAAAGGGAGCTTCATAATGCCTCTCTATAGAAGTCTTGGTCCTTATTGGCGAAAAACCCCTTTGTAATCGATTTTCACAATCTTCTCTTGATCCCAGTTTCTTTTCACTCAGGAAGTCTTGCAATGCGAGAAAAAGGTGGTAATCGATTGGTGCCAGGTCCGGACTATATGGTGGATGTATTAAAACTTCCCAATCAAGCTCCAAGAGTTTCTGGTGAGTCACTACAGACGTGTGTGGCCTGGCGTTGCCCTGACGGAACACAACACCTGTTGGACAATTCTGGCCGTTTCTGGTCAATCGCTAGCTTCAAACGGTACAGTTGTTGACAATAGAGATCTGAATTTAGTTTTTGGTTTAAATATTATACTGAACGTTAAAATGAATTTAACGTTCAACTAGGTATGATCAGCGTTTCAAAAGTAAATTCTTTTTGCTGCACATGTGTAAAAAAAATATCAATAATTTTCTTTTTCATAATTTGTAGCCAATAATATAGGGTATCCCTCAAGGTTGCGTGATTCACATTACAAAAGAAAAAAGTTCTAAGGAAAAGGCTCTAGAGATGTTTTCTGTCGGTCCTACCTTATTATATTCGAACCGTGTAACACACAGCGTTTCTTACACTGTGGGGTACGCACCCCTAAGGGGCGTGATAACTCTACGAGGGAGAACGCAAGCATATTAAAAAGTCAAAAACAAAAAAAAAACATTTTAAAAAATTATTAGTTTACTGAAAGCAAACAAACAAAATACATTCTGACATAAGAAAAAGCAAAATGCACATTTAAACTGATATGATACACTTATAAATGTATCAGTACTGCGCAATGTATTTGATCATTAATTTAACAATACTAACTCAAGTTTTATTAATTACCATTGGGCCTATGGTCTTGTCATATATAAAGTTATATACAGAAAATAACACTTATCTTGACAATTTGTGCGGTTTATAACTAATTTCTTAGTTGCCGATTTAAGTCAATGCCACTGTTTTCCACGTAGGTGCGCGTATGTGATGTATTGGGGGAGGGGGAGGAATAAGTAAGCAAATACTGCGCAATAAGTAAATCCTTCTCCACAGTCGGGGCCCTTTTATTGCTTTCCCAAAAATGGGAATAATTTTATGGCTAGCAGTGTACAAAAAGATCTTATTTTGGGAAGATTATATATACGTTAAAAAATTAACGCTTTGGCTGAGGGGAATTTTTAAAACGCGGGTGGCACTTAAGAGGTTAAAGTCGAGTAGCCTTGCTTCAAGGTAGAGTATTATTGAATTCAATATTTATTATTGTATGGGAAAAAAAAGGGGCCACGATAAAAAATTTTTTGATTGAATATTGGGCCCAAATATTGAAAGTTTGAAAAACACTGCTATAATAGTTAAATTTCTACATCATTCAGCCCTGATGCCTTTTTCCTTGACTGTTTATCAATAAACACGTCAACTGACCCCACTTTTCCCCAGTTCGGTGACCCGAGGTTGTTATGCGTTTTTTTTGTATTTGTAGAATGTTACAGTTTCCTGTTATCTGGGTTAAATGTAAAAACTGTCGAACAGACTGATAATGAATGTCTCTCCTCTTCAAGGGTAACTCATACAAAAAAGGTGCAGTTGTATATCTTGAAACTGCAGAGATATCAATGATACAGTGAGCCGTTTTTCCCGGTAACTGGACGATAAGAGATTATCAACAGAGTGCAATTTTCCCAATTTATCAGACACTCCTTTTCCGTAAGTGAACAAATTCAATTTCACATACAAAGATCGAAAACATTTTTTTTATATATATTACATGTACATTTAGCATATTTTTAAACTGTAGGAAAATTAATTTATCTATTCTGGGGCTCAAAACCAAAAAGGAAACTTTGTTTATGTAATTTTAAAAACTTTATTATAGCTTTATTAAAAACGCTACACTAAAACTTAGGTTAGTTCTATCATGTTTAACCGTAATAAAAAGAGCTTTCAATTTTTCATACATATATTTTCTTTATCTCTAGCAGCAGCACTTGATGAATAGATCATTCGTTGGAGTGAAAACACTCGATGCAAATACACATGGAGTAACAACGAATCAAAGCGGCCACGGTAGCCTCGTATTCAAGTTAACGGACGCGGGGGGCGTGTCGGCCCAGCCTATTACCGCTGAAAACCACCGTCAGGGGCGTGCACTTTTAAAATTTTTGGTTAAAAAGTCCTCCCATTGGGGGGTGTGGAAATTAGAAAAAGTGCCAGCTAGGGTTTAAAAAATTTTGAGGTCCTTTGCCCAAAATCCCCTTTGGGGCTGAAAGTGCGACATTAATATTCACTCATTCGCTAACTCAGTCACAACAAATAAACAATAAAATAAAGAATAAAAAAAAAGAAGCATAAACACTATCAGAAAGTTCTATAGATATGTACCAAATCACAAAAAGTTTTCAAGTACAGTGAACCCTCCTATAACGCGGTACTCTCAGAACGCGGTTTCTATATAACGTGGGGTGAAATTGGACACCCCCCTATAACGCGGCCCCCCTTTTCAGCGCGGTTTCCGTTCAACAACGTTCGTATTTTATCGTGCGATAATGTGGTTACCATGGGGATAACGTATATTAGTGTTAGTTTTTTGTTTTGGTCTTTTTTTTCCGCGGGATCTCTGCTCAGCAAAAGTAACACATTGTTACAAATTTTGTGTAATGAACGCTTAAAATAGTGTAAATAATTTACACACCTGGAAGTGTAATACATTAATATTACTTTCTGTTGTATTTATTTTATGTTAAAATCTTGCCATCACCTCTCCCTTCGAAATCTAGTTTTATTATGAAATAAAAAAAAAGTAGTGATTACACTGATCGAGAAATAAATTAAAAGCGGAGCGCGCACTGAGGCATGGCGTAGACAAAACAAAATGATTCAGGAATCGCGCCAAAAAGGTCTTTATTGGTCTCCATATAACGCGGTACGAATGATGTGATTTGTACTAAATCTGAGTTTCTTTATCGCGCGGTTTCCATATAACGCGGTACGCACTCATCGCGTTATAGGAGGGTTGACTGTATAGTAAAAATTAAGCAATTGAAGGAACCTGAAAGAAAGAAAAAACAGTTCTTACCTCCAGTGTGCTCTAAGGGCAACGTCATAGTTGCAGCTAGAACTTCTGTTTGACCATATGCCTCAAAAAGCTAGGGAAAAGAATAAGAAAAACTTTACACTTTGCATACTAAGGAACACACATTGACTGTTTTTGTGCTAATCCATTTTGTAAAATTTTGCTTTTAGTTTGTGGTGAAAGTGATGAAATTTCATAGAATTTTAGAAGGAAACCATGTATCCAAATAGAATGTTTCATGAGGAAAAATCACATTTTATATTAAAGCTATGGAAAAACTAGATGTTCTTCTTTTGCAGAATACAAAAAAAATAATTATTTCTTTTGTTAAATAGAATACCTCAAGTTACTATAACTGAGCACGAGTGGAGATGTGTCTACTTGTGTCCAATATGATACTCACAAGGGCTGTTGGGAGGTTTAAATGAACTCCAGAAGTTGATAAGACCTAGGCAGATAGAACCTACCAGCAACCCCCTCCCCCACACACACACCAAGTAGATAATAAACCAGCCTATTTGGCGCAAATATATGTTGAAATGCACCTAAGTATTAAGAAATCTTATATTTCCGGTCCTTACAGAGCAGAAAGAGCCTCAATTTTAGGTGTGTCAGACAAAAAGAGTCTTGGCTTTAGTGTCACAAAGGTATGTCATACCAAAGGCTTATAAAATGCATATTTCCTGCATCTATAAAAAGTTTTGAAAATACCTCTAATGAGTATCTTTGTTTGGTGATAAAAGTGGTGCAGCACAGTACTTTTAGCGACGATAAAATCTGAAATATAACCCTATTCATAGAGTACGATTTTGATCCAGCGTACACAAGTCCTTAATGTGGGCATCATTTGGGTTTCCTATACCTACAATAGTCCTTTTATAAAGATATTTAGTTCAAAACAAAACTTGTCCATATCAGTTTTAAATACGTATTTTTCCACATGTTCTTTTTTACTTGCTAACGGATATTTGGTGTAATTTTATACTAGTGTTTACACAAAATAAAAACTTATTTGAATACCTTTTTTTAGATTTTTTAAAACATTTCTGTATAACTGTATTAATTTATTTATTTGCGATGGAATGATCAAGGAACAAATGTCTTTTCTTGATTGTTTGCTAAACTACGCAGAATATACAAGGAGGAGAAGCGGTTTGTGTGTCTTTAACTAAAATATAATTGCCACCTAAGTTAATACAGTGAAATTTGATGGTAAAACCAGACATTTGCATGCAGATAGATTATTTCATATTGACCTGTTCACACATCTATGGTTCACACTTTCATGGGTCTTTTAATTCACTTTTGAATTTCTCACAGTTTCTTACGTTTTATTAACAATTAAACAATAGCATTTAAGGAAATGTACTTTATTTTACTGAATTTTATTTTTACAATAAAATTTTAGGAGGGGAGAGAATACTCTTTCCAAGAAACCATTCACCGTCATAAAGAAAATTTAATTTAATGGTGAGTATTTGCCATAAAAAGATGAGAAGTATGTATCAATGCGCAAGGAGATATCATATTCGGCACATGAGTAGCGGGTCCTCTTTTATTGACCCTTTCTGTTACATTTCCTACATCGTCTATAGTTGGGAACCATCTTTGACATATGATTTCCCCAACACTGGATAAACGCACATTATCCGGAACTACATCCTTCTTTGCTTGGAAGTTAGCAGGAGGTCCTTCCCTTTTACTTGAGGAATATCTGTCTATTAGCTGAAGAGCTAATGCTGTATGGAATGTTAATATTCCTTTTCTATTTCCTTTGTTTACCTGCCACAGTATGAAACTATTTACGATGACAAAGTCACAATAAGAAAATAAAAGATTCGATGCCACTTTTTTACAGATCTTCTAATTTGGTATTTTTCTTTTCTTTGAACCAAGCGATCAACCCTCCCATGACATCGTTATATACAGCTACAGCTTTTGGGCAAGGTACTTTTTAGTACCATCTTTTTTTGTCCTATTTATAGATGTCATAATCAGCTCGATTATGTGCACTAGCACAAACTGAAGCTGGAATTAGTCTTCCCATCGTTATAATAGTAAAGCCAATGTATTACAATGGGCTTTGCGCTTCCCACAATGTATTTTGTAAGATCATGTAGATGGGAAGTAATCTTCCCATGGCCCATTAAAGGTTTAAATAAAATATTTGAAAAGACATGCTTTTTTTCTCTCATTTTAGTATATCATATTACAAATTTTAACCTGTTAAGATTTTATGAATAAACTTTCTTGCATTAAATAATAGAAGAGGCAGTGGAGCACATAAGGGGGTGTCCTAGGGGTCCGGACACCCCCCGTAGCCCTTGATTTTTTTCGATTGGTTATAATCCTATGTATATATTACGTAAAATTCAATTATGTATTTGTTATTAATAGTTAATTTTATTAATTAACGTTAATTATTTATTCAATAATTAATTTTGCACTGTTTTTGTTCCCGAAAATCGACAAAATCAAAAGAATATGTTGGGCGGCGCATTGGAGCATGATACCAAAATTGTGGACTTTCGACCCTGGACTCCCCTCCCTCCTCCTTTAGAAATTTTGTGTGCGCCACTGAGAAGAGGTATAATATTTTGATTCAATTATGACTTCATATAATAAAACTTGATTTTAATTTTTTTTTATTTTTACAGTTGGAGATTGTTTTGCACTTTAATGTTCAAAATATTCATTTATGCATATAAAACAATGTGAAAAAACTAATGTCTTAAGGTATCCGACTACGTTCGGAACCATGATTTTGCAAAACGTGTAAATGGATAATATTTATGATACTTAGCATAACTTAGATTAGACAATGTATATAAAATTGGTTAAGAATAGTATTACAATAAAAAACTATTTAAGTACAATATTTTGACAAAAAATTAACTTAGAATAACCTTTTTTCCAAATGTTCTCCTTTTGTAAAAAATGCTTCTATTGTATTAATATTTTGCCTGTATATAGCTCAGACCTCTGTACAGAGGCCCAACTAGAATTTTTGAAATATTTAACTTAGAAGTGGGTTTATCCATGTTTTACGACAACAGAGGGGAGAAATTTAAAAAAAAAAACAACGCCGATAATTATTTCAATTGGTTGTAACTCTGAAAATAATGTGAATTTTTTAAAAATCATAGTTGAGCCTCTGTACAGAGGTCTGAGCTATATGCAGGAAAAATATTTTTATAATAGAAGTAGTTTTCACAAAAGTAGGACATCTTGAAAAAAGGTTATTCTAAGTTAAAATTTGCCAAAATATTATATTTAAATAGTTTTTTTTGTCAAAATGTCCTTAAAACAATTTTATACATGTATTCTAATCTAAGTGACACTAAATATCTTGAAAATTATACATTTATGCGCTTTTTTAAAATCGTGGTTCCGAACTTCGTCAGATACCTTAGGGTGAAAAAAATTTCATTTTACCTTCAGCGACTTAACTTCTTTAGATAAAAGTGCAAAATTTAAAGAGGCCGGAAGGAACCAAGTGACCCTCTTTGTTTCCCTTAAGTTTTACTGTCTTTGATAAACACGGATGACATGGCCCTGAAATACAATCATCTTCTTTTGCAATTAACATTTGTTTCTACCTGTTTTTATCCGACAAAGGTAGTAGCGTAATGAACACTCCGCGATCCCTCCCCTTCCATCTCGGGGAGGCCCGGGACTCTAGGGGGCCCAAAGCATGACTGATACCAAGTACGTAATACTTTGTAAAATCTGGCTTGGTACAGTGCCGGTTTACCCATCGAGTGCTTGGGGTGGGGTCTCGGAAAAACTGAACTTAACCAAATTCTCGGGTTATACATTTTCGATCCGACAGTGCCAAGGGGGCCTACAGATTTTCTGTGCCCAGGGCCCGAAATTAGCTTAAATCGGCACTAGCTTGGTGCTCAAAACCTGACTTTGCAGGGAGGGGGCCTAATATTCTCCGTTACGCCACTAGACAAAGGCTTGATAATCGACACAGAATAGCTCTATGTAGTTTGGGGCACGAAACGCAAAACATAGTATTCAAATAGTTTCTCATTCAATTTTGAAGTTTATTACTACTTACTTTTATAATTGCTTTAATTTGTTAATTTACTATTATAAACACCTTAGCGGGGTTACTATACTAATATTTTGCCATTTTTAATAATTTGGTAAATATTTTTACTGTTCAATGACAAGTATTAATACTGTATCATGCTGTACTTCTTAAGGCTTCTTTTTCATGTGATTTTCACTGTTATTATTTTCTCCATATCAGGCTCATATTTCCAGCGAAAGATTGTTAGCGGTAGTGTCGCCACCTATTATGTAAAATACGAACTAAAGGGTTTTTTCTTTCAACAAAAAAATTATAATAGTACATTATTTGCAGAAAAAAGAAACGATAATCGTGGTGCTGTTGGCTGGGTCACGTAGATGAATAGGCGTTTTCCTTTGGGCATCTGGACTGTAAAGCAATCCTCAATCCCATATCATGATAAGTCTTTGGTGTTGGGTACAGCGAAAGTGGTGGTTTCCATTCTGCTGAGTGGCATGACGGTGATTGGTTGAACGATGGGATACGGGAGGCATGGCTATGGTGCTTCATCTGGGCGAAAAAGTGAAAGTTTTTCAGAAGCTGCTCTCTGATTGGTTGCTGGGTAATGTGAACAGAGACTCCAATTGGCTGCCTTGGGGGCTGAGGCTGGGTGACGTAGTTGGTTTGTCGCTGGCCTTATACACCCAAAGTTATGGGTCCGTTTCCGGTCCATGTCGCTGGATTTTCAGGATGCAGAAAGTAGACAGCGTCCATGTAGTATGATTTTGTAGCATGTTAAAAATCCCTAGAGTACCTGTTTGGCCTGAGTGCCCTCGGCAAAATTAAAATTCCTTGTACCATTTCGTATCGTCAAAGTTCAGATGCTTCTCTCTGGGGAGGAAACTGGGTGTCAAAATTACATTGCTTCGATTGCTACTCCATCTATATGGTGCCGCACTAAAAAATGACACCAGCTCCCGGGAAACATACAGGGCTGAAATGGTACATATCAATCCGAAGCCCCATTGGAAATTTAAAAAAAATAATAATCTTGGTACAATTAGTCCGTGCGTTTTCAAATGGCTTTTCAAGAATTTAAAAAAAAAGGCCTTTCCTCTGAATTTATCACACCGAGATAAAGTATAGTTTGCTATTTACAACAAACTAGAACTACAATATTTTAGTAAGTTTTTAAAAGAAAATTATTTACTTAAAGCAGGAAAACCTTTCCAACATTTGATGCATAAAGTAAAATATGTCTTTTAATTTTTAATTTATCACGAAAAGAAATGCATATGCATATATGTTTACTGAAGAAAAAAAGTAAAATTTTAATACAAACTTTGGCGTTCATTGAATTTTTCCTTTTTAAAGAAAAATTGTGCAAGTGCATTAGTCATTTCAAATTTTTAATGTAGATTATAATTTGATTTCCTTTTCTTTTTTTCTTTTTTTTTAATGCATCAGTGTAAACTCTTATTCGATAAATGTGTCTAGTTTTGAAATTAGCGGGAATCCTATATTTCCATTTTAGCAATCTTTTAAATAAATTACTATTCTGATTTTTAAGCAGAATTTTTTTTTTTTAATTTTTGAGAAAGGCTTTAAGCGATGAATGACTTACATAACATCCAGCGGCACATCTGAAGAAAGTCATGACTTCTGCTGAAATAGGAGCCGACGTGGTAGAAATTATATGTACTTGGTTACCTAAGGCTTCCTGGAACTGTTTGAAAACAAGTTTATCCCAAATGGTTTTGTTGGACACTTTACCCCTAAAAAAATAAATTTACAAGATACATTGAAACGGAATAGAAAAGTTATTAAATGATTAAAAGAAATGTAAAATATGTGCCTTATAACTAGTCAGTTTTTTCCTTACAGGTACCAAGGAAAAAGTCAAGCTAAAGTGAATAATCAACCAAAAAAAGTAATCTTACAAATGTTTAAAAATATGTATAAATTTTATTTTATTTTTGAGCTTTTTTATGTTACTATTTACGTATATACATTAAAAATATTTACTAATCATAGATTTTAAACTTATTTTTAAGTGTTAACAAAAAAGAAAAATAATAATAAATATGAACAATAAATAAAGGAAACATTTTAGAAATCTTAAAAAATTAAAGCAACTGGCGAATTATTTAGCAAACTTACAACGTCTGATTGAAAACATGAAAAAACGGGAAATTTAAGCAATAATCTAAATTTATGAAGTAATCGGCGTGTGCAAGTGCAACCAAAATTTTTAATGTCTAGCAAAGGCTACCATAAAAATAATTACATCCCAATTAAAACGCGCTAAATCACAAATTTTAACTCATGGGATACAATATTACATCTGCACTTATCACACTATAATTAATAATTGAATATTAACACATTTAACGAAGAAAAAAATTCTTTTAAAAATCTGTAATCAAATAAACCACAAAAAATAGTTTTATTATCATTTACTTTTACTTTTAATGGAATTCGATTGATAAATAATAAATAACTTTATCGGTCCTTCACCTTGTCAAATAACTTTTATTTTATTTTTATCATTCTTATTTATTTATAACTTAAAACCTTTACCTAACCTAAACCTAACTTCAAAACCTTGCTGTTGTCATAAGTACGGTGAGGACTTGAGCACAAGTTTGACTTTCGCTCAAAAAATATTACTTTTACTCAAAGGTAAATTATAAAGTTGGTGGAAGAAAAAAAATTCCAGAAGTTCCCCAGAATGCCCTTTTAGAAAAAATAGAGAGTTAAAAAATTTCTACAACAAAAAAATGGTCCTCTTTCATTGCTGTGAAATAATTTTGTTTTCAAATTTGTTGTTGTTCTTACATTGGTAAACCAAAACGGCCTTATCAAGCATCTTAACTCCTTCTCTCCATGAAAATCAAGGTCGTGAAAATAGATCATTCTTAGATTTTCTCTAATTTTTTTAATGGAGACACCATTAAAAATATATACAGCTTTTGAGTTGTTTAACAGAAATTTTGAAAATTCTTCAGCATTTGTAAATGTCTTGTATGACCGCATCAGCCAGCCACTTGGAGAAACAACTCGGGGTGGTCTATGCTGCCTTCAAAAAATAAGGAACAACCTGTTTTTGTGTCTAATTTGAAAATGAAAGATCACAGAAACAATATATTTTAGAACAAATGAGAGCCCTACCTTGTGTTTTATTAAATGCGAAGCAGAAATTTTGCATAAGATTAACATAAATATGTACAACAATAAAAATGCACTCTTGACAGAAAAGTCAAATCTTGGAGAAAGTAATACATCACGATTTTGAATGGAAAAATATCATAGAAACAATTACAAAAGGGGATTCTAATCAGGGATTTGTACACCCCTAACTACAGAAAATTGGCCATACAGACTCTTTCCATACTGCCAATTAAGTTATCGTACATCAAAATGGAAAACGACCAGACACGTAGTAACTCGTGTTCCAGCACATATAACTTAAGCAACAAGCAGCCAAAATAGAAACTACCAAATTTGAGTCCCAAATATTCACCATTGGATTCAGATAAGCAGATTGAGCTACACCCATTCCACACATTCACTTCAAATCATAATTCTCACGATAGCCTTCGCCAAACATAGAATCCTCAGATTAAAACTGGACCACACTGCAAGATACATAGAGATATTCAGCACTATGAGCTTGTAACAACCCCACTTCCATCCATATGACTGCCCACTATCTAAACCAGCGATACTCAACCTGCGTCCCACCGAAAATTTTTAAATGGCCCGTGCATGGCCTATTGCTCTGAGAAATTTACATATTTAAGAACATTGTATTAAAAATTTGGTGGGAAATTCTCTGTCAAGAAAACAAATATACCAATTTTGCTTCTTGCTGTCTGTGTCGTACGGTACGAATTGATATTCTTTTTCTATTTTAAACGGTTACGGTTAGTGATAACAGACAACAGTGAAGTAGCGACCATTTTATGGGTGGAACTAATTTTTAACTATCTTTCATATCTTGCGAGCGAAAAATGTTCGAAGAAAATATATCGTTTCAAGACGATTGGGAGGTTGACTATTTTTAGTGAAAAACAAACATGAATTAGTAATTGTTTGAGATATATCACGAAGTGCTGTATTTAAAAATACCAATAAACAGGAATCATTCAATGACATTTTTCCTCCAAGATCTCTTTCAAGAGGTGATAAATAAGCTTTCTTGAATAATCTTTGCAACAGCAACAAAGTGTTTTGTCAGTGGTAATATCACAGCAGTTACAAGACATCCTATGAAGTATGTTATATTATTGATAATCATGTGAAACCGTTTACTGATGCAGAAATTGTGAAGGAGTGTTTCTTAAATGCTTCTAATTTAGTGTTTGACAAAAGTAAAAAATATAAAAAAATGCAAAACAGGAATTATAATATTTTGATCAATTTTCCACGTTTTAAATTTTCAATGTTATCTTAGTCTTAAAGCATTTCTCCCCACCCACCCACCCTCCACCACATATTATCATGTTGCGGCCTAGGGAAATAACTAACAAATGCATGCGGGCCGCATGAAATAGTTAACATATGTATGCGGCCCAGCAGAATAAAAGGTTGAGTACTCCTTAAGATCTAAACGAACTGGGTAAAAGAGTGTAAAAGTATTACCCTAGACATTATTAAATTCTCCTTGATTTTGTGAACGAAATTACTTACAACTTCAAGTACATTTCTCTGAAATAAAAGTGGTGGCTATCGCTCTTGTTTTTCTGCACGAATTTTCTTAAAGTTCGTTATTTTCTTTCATAAAATCTATAAATTTCATTCTTATCACCATTTTGTAATGGTGAGCTCCGAAAACCTTGTTGTACCTGGATTTTTCGAGGCGAGTGCATTTTCAAAATCAACAGTGAATGTTTTTCTCCCCATGGAATGATTAAAACCTTTTTGTGAACAGAAACGCAAGACTCGTCTTTTACTTTTGAGTAAATTTCTCTTTGAGAGCAAAATATAAAAGTAACGAAACCTTTTATACTCACCTCTTGAGGAGTTTCTCTTTGCGTTTGAGAGCTGCGCGCAAAAGAAAAGACTTGAGAGGACTGCCGCTAACTTTCTCCATTACCTAAACATAAGAAGGGAATTTTTCTTTTCAACACAGAAATCTATAAATTTTAGAGGAATACATTAAAAAGATTAATCCATTTGATTCCACGAACAATTTATATGGTGTATTTATGAAAAGTTTTATTTTATGTTGTTTGTGATGCCACTTGATCGACAATGTCAGATCGGAGTATACGTAAGAGGCTAGTTTTTACGCCTCTCGTTCACCGCAGCTTTGAGCAGTAGTACGATTTGTAGTACCTCACAGCAGTAGTACCTCACAGTACGATTTGGCTCGGATCCACCCCAATTTTAAGGAAGTACACCCGGGGAGGGGGTAGTCAGGGGTCTCTCATTACTCTTCCACTTCCAACAACCTCACAAAAATGCTTGCAACCCGACGAATACTTAGAGTATCCTATGCTGCTTAGGCCCTACAGCATAGCAGTCAGCGTCACTAACCACTATTCCCGGATGGGCGGACTAAAATTCCAATGACATGCGATGCTTCCAGGTGGTCAATCTCCTAAGTATTCACAGCGACTAATGATGCTTAATTTCGGCGATGGGGCAAGAACCGGTGTTTTCAGTAGGGTATGGCCATTATTCACAAAAGAATCCATTGGACTACCATTGAGTATTGCTACAATTAATAGATCTGCTGTTAGAACTCCAATTTCTTAATGAAGATGTTATTATTCCAGTACAAGGTGTAATATGGAATCAAAAAAGAAATGAATACAGTTCCCCCAAAAAATCAAACATTTAGAAAGAGACAATTATTTATTTATATTTCTGTTCATATCATAAGAGCCCCTTTACTAAATGCCGCGGTAGCCTAGTGGTCAAGGTAATTGACTTGTGGCTGGCTGTCATGAGTTCGAGCCTAATACCGCTGAAGTGAGTGAGTGAATATTAACGTCACACTGTTCAGCTACACGAGGGCTTTTGGCGACGGACCTCGTCATTTTGAACCATGGTCAAGTGACAAGGATGATACCTGAGCTGGTACCCCCATCTCCTAACTACCACACCACACCAACGGTAGGAGGTTTGAGCTCTCGACAGATTTAACGGGCATTGCTCCCCAGCACGGCTGGTCTTCAGAGGCACAGGCTCGAACTTATGACACGCCGGCCACAAGTCCGTTACCCTGACCACTGGACTACCACGGCCTTATAGTACCACTGAAGTCCCACCATGAAGGGGAGTGATGCACGTTAAATCTGTCGAGGCTCAAACATCCTCTCATTGGTGTGGTGTGAAAGTTAGGAGAGGGAGGTGCCAGCTCAGGTGTCATTCTCGTCCTTTGGCCATGGTTCAAAATGACGAGGTTCGTCGTTAAAAGCCCTCGAGTAGCTTTATACGGAGACATTGATATTCACTCTTTCACCCTTTTCTTGAAAAGGAAGAAAGGTAAAGTACAGGTTCATTCATGATTCCCTCCGAGGTCTTGGAACGTTGTAGTAATATAAACTACAACAAAAAAAAAACGAGTAAAGAGGGGAAAAAAGAAAATATGAGGAAATACAGAAAAAAGTCAGGTTTTATTTTCAGACTTTATTGATGTTCCATGCGTGAAACTTTGACTACCTGGCATACATCTCTCAATGCGATAGTCCAGTTCCTGCCACACTACTCAACATGGTACTAACAAAGTTATTGGCAGCCTGTGTTATCCTGTCTGTGTTATCCAAAAATAGGGTCTTTTATATGACGTTTCGTTTTCGTACCCTGTTTGCCTAGTGATGTAGCTGGACTGATAAAAAAAAACACGTCTGTCAATAAGGGAAAGAAATTTTTGACATACCATCTGTCGATAGCTATGTCTTGGGGGTTCCGGGTTAAGTTAGAGGTGTGGGATATGGAAGGATGGCATTCTATAATTTTAATATGACTTTTATTAAAATTTTAAACAAATTTACTTATATAACGAAAAAAACTTATTTTGGAGAATAAACCAAAGTACGGCCGTTTAACAAGTCAGATCGCGCAATTAGATCACTTATAAAATTATATCTTATATCTGCCAATCTCATTCAAATAATATACTAGCGTTCAGAATAAAATTTTTCCCCACCGGAGGAATAATCATCGACCCAATCAACTTCAGATATAAAAGGTAGGGGGAGTGCAATTTGCACCTTTTAAACGAGCGTGACTCCGTGATTCTTGAGTAGCCGTCTTATCTCACCCACCTTTTCCCGAACTAAGCTTTTTTAAGATTGCTTTTTTGCTCACGAAACTTTCTATTCTTTTAAAGGTTATCTTATTTGATTGTTGTTTTTTTTTACTTGGATTTGTTTGGGAAAAGTTTTGCCATTAAGGGGGTAAAAGAACGTAGGAGTTATGTTAGAAGAAGAACGCTAGAGATGTCACAACCCCCCAAGGAAAACGTGTTTTAAAGGGTTCTCAACCCCCCAAAAATTACGTGCCAAATTTTTATTTCGAATCTCCCTTTCTAAGTTTTATTTAAATTTTAACCTTGAACCCCTTTTTTAAACTTCTATAATTTCCAATTTTTAAACAACTGTAATTTTCATTATTCATCTTAGAATTAAATTTAATATTCAACTTAAATTTAATTTTAAACTCGCGTAAGCAACAAAAATTTTTTATCCTTAATTAGGCCAATATTAAAAATTTTGTGTTTAATAATGGTAAATTCTCACTTTTACATATGTACTTAACCTATATTTAACGCAATTTAAATATTCTAAAAAAAACATTCCACGTGCACTTTCCTGGGTCCCAGACCCAAACTCTGGTCAGGACAAATATTCTTTTTGGAGCCTGAGACCGGCCCCCGTCGAGTTGAGGCTACATATCAGCTATGGAAAATACTTTCAGGGTCTGTCACCCAAAAAAAACTCTTTAAGTTACTTTCCCACATCTATATTTATAATACCAATAAGTTTAAAATTTTTTATGCTTTACATATCATTTGTAAATTAAATAAACTTTTTACCCCGCATCGGGTTTCCCAAAACCCCAATGAGCCGCGCAGGGGAATATTATTGTTAGTGCCCAACTACGCCGCTTTCCCTAAACCAGATGATCTTAATACGGAACAATACAACAAATATATATACATACACATTATACAATTACAAACATTTTGAATAAATCATTAAACAAATAACCAAAGGAATTGTCGCATTCAAAGTCATACATCGAAGAAAAAAAAAATGCATATACAGTTGTTTTCCCAACACTAGAGAAAAAAAAAAATTTTGCAAGTCAAAAGTTCAAAAATATATATATACACTCATTAAGTGTCAATTTTTGCTTGGATTAAAACTTTTAAACACCACCCGAGATTTCCTTCTTGCAATAATTCTTCCGCCCCCTTGTTGGAAATATCAAAAAAAAAATAAAACAATACAACCTGTTTTTTTATATTCGCCCCCAAACATGACGTAATGACGAGGTGCTACCACTGTTCTTTCCCCTTCCATTCCTCGGTGCATGGAATTTTTTTATGGCCGCGGGGTTGTGTTTTTTTGTCGGTTTTTCCTTGTTTGCCTTGTTGCTTCCTTGGCCGGTCGGGACACCTGATCGTTTCTTTGGCGGGGCCCAGGTTGTATATCTGTCCATCTTGAACCCAGTTGTCTCCGTCTTGTTCCTCTTCCTACTTATATAAATATTACGGGATGACAATGGTTTTTTGTTAAAAATTTTTAGGCCCATTTCTCGCCACTTTTTTGTGGTCCACTTGGATCCATACGACCTTTAATTTCCCTTTATCTACCCGTTTTTTTTTATTTCTTGTTTCATTTGTAAATGAGCTAGGCAGCAATCTGATAAGTGTCTCCCTATGGGCCCCTACCCGTTTTTTTCTTAGATTGTTTTGACGGGGTTTTACCCCTTTTTCCTCTAACTCACGCTTCCCCGCAGATTTTTTTTTTCCCATATTGTGACTCATTTGATCTTTGATGTACATTTTCCAACTACTCGTTTCCTGACGTGAATAATACTATCTGGGGACCTGTTCCTAACTCGACCTTGTCACATTTCCTATGACGATATATTCTTATTTGATCAACATTAACAGTTAATCTTTTCCTGATTTCCCAAATTTACAAAAATTTTTATTATTTTTGTTCTAATACTCTATAGGGACCTTCAAATTTTTGTTTAAATTTGGAACAGTTTTTTATTAGCTGCTGAATTTAAAGGGTGGCCCCTAATAAGACCCAATCATTTCCCTTTAATTTCTACACCCCGTCTTCGTCTATTAAAATTTTTCCCCACCTTCCTGCTTAGTTTTCTACTTAGTCTGGTTTTTAAAAAGATTTTCCATATTTCTTACTGTAAATTCGATCCGTCTGAAATCAACAATTTTGAAATGGGGTAATCAATTTTCGCCCCAAAAAATAATTGCGGGGGTTTTTCCCGTTGTTTCATTCAGCCGTACGAATAGCGTAAGCAAATTTCCAAAAATTGGTCCCAAGTATGTGTTATCATTAACATAATTTGCAATCATTTGCACTATATCTCGTTTAACTCGTTCAGCCCTTTATTTGCTTGTGGCCTATATAAACAGTTTCACATCCCTTTATGCCTAATCTTTCACTTAAATGTTAAAAAATTTTCGGATACAAATTGGGGAGTTTACTTTTTAATTTTATTGGGCTCCAAACCGGATAAAAAATTATCAAAAAAATATCCCAATATAGACAGGCCGAGAGGGTATAATTTCAGCCCTTTTGCTGAAATGATCGGTAATTACTAAAATATATCGATTACTCTTTTTTTGATATAGATACGGGCCTAACAAATCTAACGTAACATCTCATTTGGATAATTTGATACACCGGTTTAATCGACCAGCTGGAAAACGCTTTTTTATAATTATTAACTTGGCACATATGGCATGTGAGACATATTGATCAAAAATTTCCCATATGGGGGAAATAACAAACGTCCCGAATTTTATAAGTTTTAAATCCCCCAGATGTCCCGAAATTGGTTGTCGAAATTCGGTAAGATGTCGTTTCTTAAAGACTTTGGAATGTATACACGCATTTCACCTAACGACTTTGGGTGTTTCGCATAAAACAACAACCTTCAATTGCGGAAGTCGGGCCCAAATTCCCACATATCGTCGCATTAACAGAGTTATCTTGGTTTTTTAAATATCTATAGATATGACCCCAAATTTTGGGTCATGCTTTTTTCTGTTATTAACTGTTTCCCCCGAAATGTACTAAATCTCATTATTGCACAAATTTAAATTTTTTTCCCCTTTTACTTGAAGAAAGAAGGTTCGTTCTGGGTACCTTCCGTTCCCAACGAAGAGAACCTCCGCCAAAACGATCGTCAAAGCGTGATGTTGGTACTAGTTCATATAGGGATCACCCCCCCTAATCCCCGCCAGTGTTTCGGCGAATGGTGAACAACGATCCATATTCATGGCGAGTATGTAAACAGTTTCGTCCGGTGGGGCGCATTCGTGCGAGACGGCTTTGAAATTGCGTCATTTGTGTGAGACGACTTTGATTGCGTCATTTGTGTGGGGACGACTTGAGAATTGGTCATTTTTGTGACGGTTTGATTGCGTCATTTGTGTGAGACGACTTTTGAAATTGCGTCAATGTTTGACGGCTTAGTTTTTTGTGCGGTGGATGGGGCCCCCGCGCGGCGCGTGAAGGGTGCCCTTTGCAGGCCAGGGTCACCAAAGAAAAAAAGGGTTTGTTCTGGGTACCTTTCCGTTCCGAACCAAATACCCCCTAATCACGCCAAAACGACGTCAACGCGGGTGTTGGTACTGTTCATATAGGTATCCACCGCCCAACTTTCCACGGGTTCCTTGATAGTATATCCGCCCCCTCATTTTGAGTTCCCCTCTATGTTCCCATTCTATATTAAATTCCCTAATTTGAGTCCCATCTGATCATCCTACTCGCAAATTTTTTCCATGCGTTGACGTGTTAAGGCAGCGTGATCGTAATAACTTTAATTGGCATCGCTCCTAAATATTTCGGAATTTGTTCAACGCCCATACTACTGCCAGACATTCTTTTCGGTTACCGTATAATCCTTCCCGCGTTGTTCAGGTAGGAAGCAAATATAACGGTCTGTGTTCCTGATTAAGCACTGCTCCCAAACCGATTGAACGGCATCTGTAAAAACTCGAAGGGCTTTTGAAAGTTCGGCAATTTTAAAACTGGCGCCTTTGTTGGGCCCCCTTGACCGCTTGAATGCCTTCTGCGCCTCAGTGGACCGACGAATTTTTTTAAAATTTTTTCCCTTTGATTATAAAGGGGGTCCAAAAACAGCATAATTTTTAATAAATTTCTACCACTGGGACATACCAAAAACTTTGACACCTCCTTTGAGTTACGGAGTGGTTTCACCTAGTATGGCTCGAACCTTTGTCTCATCCGTTTTGATTTCTTTCTTACAAAATTAATCCTAAATACCCTAATTCATCGCACCCAAATTTACATTTCTTTATTTAATGTCAATTCTGCATCTTGCAACAACGAAAAAAATTTCCTAAATGCTCAACATGGGGAGTGAAAGATGGAACGTAATAAAACGTCATCCATATACATATTTAAAAAACCCCATCACTGGGTTTTTGGATTAGGTCAATTTCCTTTTTAAAATTGGGAGCTGCCCCGATAAACCGAATGACATCCGCCTGAAAGCAAAATGCCACTTTTTTCTACGAATGCGGTCTTAAAATATACTGGGGGTTTTTGCCATTTGAAAGTACCCCTTTTTTAGATCCCGGATGACATTATTGTCGTATAGGGGTGTTCGTTATTAAATCATCTATTTAAAGGTAAATATCGCGGATCTTTGTGATCAATTTTGCTTCCTATAGTCTACCCAAATCTATATGTTTGGGTTATCCGGTGGTAACCCATTATTTTTCTTGCATAACACAACTGGTGACGCGTACGGAGATTGAATTGGAACAATCGTTTCCCTCGAAAATTTTTTTATTGAAAAAGAATTATTGCTTGTTTCTGCCGGTCATATCTGTTGGCCTGGAAACTACTGGTGGGTTTCTCCGTTAATTTCATGGTATAAACATAGTAAGACCTAGGTTGTCTGAGAATAACCAAAAACTACAAACAAATTTTGTAATTTTGTTTTGTGCATCCTCCAATTTTGTCTTAGACAAATCTATTTCAACATTTTCCTCCAATTATTCAACCACCCTATTTATTTGAGAATCGGGGGGTTTTCAACGATTTTTTGATCAAAATCTAAAAAGATCCTGATCCATTTTTAAAATCAACACCAATAATACATGGGTATTCCCAAACGTCAACACATGAATGACCAAAAAATTAACAAATTCTCATTTGAATAATCAATTCTACAACCCCATATTTTGTCATTTTGCCCCGGTGGATTACCTGCTCGTTTTTTTAAATTGTTTATAAAAAAAAATTGTATATATATTTCTTCCGATATAAATGATTTATCTGCTCCGGTGTCCCATAGGGTTTCAAAATGTGTTATTTAATAAAATAGGAACGTGGGGGAAACTCCACGGGTGATATACATATCGGAGAAAAACTTAATTGGTTATCCCCGCCGATTTCTTTTGGTATGAACTTCATTAAATTTCACAACATTCAACGTCCCCCTTTATCCTATCGCCTCGACAAATTTTTTACTTGAACCCCCTTTTCTACGGTCCCCCTATTAAAAAATTTCATTTCGATCATTTCGAAATTGGTATCCCTTCGTTGAATTCCCGAAACATTCTGAAATCTATTTCCCTGGGCCACCTATTACTTTACTTTTTCTCATAATACCCCTAAAATTTTTCGCCATTTTTTGGTCACGCCCAACCTCAAATTTCTGTTTGTGCGATTAGCATCAAAATTAGGCATCCCATGCGCGTTTTGACCCCCTCTTTTTTCATTATCACTATTCACAACCTTTTTTAAATTGTAAAAATATCCTTAAAAAAGCCAATATTTCCAAAAAATTGTACCCCTGTTCTCAGATTGGAACTTCCACATAGTCCTGGACTTGTTGTTCAATCCAAAAAAATTGATCAACCAATTTCCCCCCTCGACATCCTTAGCTCAAACTCTTATGTATTTTTTGCAAATCGTAAACAAATCGTTGGTTCCTGATTTTTTCCCCCCTGTGACGCGAAAAACCAGCCCAATTCTTTCTTATTTTTTATTGTGGGGAAAAACTTTCGCAATTCAGCCTTTAGCTGCGCGAAATCCGTGGCTTATCTTCACTAGCACCGATCTAAATATTGAGTACCAATCTTGAGCCCTTCCCGAATGACTTTTTTAAAAAAACCATGGGTTACTTGGTATTTCAAGTAACTGTATTTGATTATCTATAGCCTCGGGAAAATTTGGTAACATTCTCGGACCCAAAACACATTTTTGGTAAAAAACCAAACCCCCCCCGCATTACCTAACCCAGAATTATAAAAAATTTTTCGGCGATTTGGGCATATCCATCTGTCGATAGCTATGTCTTGGGGGTTCCCGTAAATTAGAGGTGTGGGATTATCGGAAGGATGAGACATTCTATAATTTTAATAGACTTTTTTTTTAAAATTTAACAAATTTCTTATATAACGAACAAACATATTAAGTGAGTATAAACCAAAGTAGGCCGTTTAACCAAGTCAGATCGCGCAATTTGATCACTTATCAAAATTTTCTTATATCTCCTAATCCATTCAATAATATACTAGGGTTTAGAAAAAACTTCCTACCTTGGAGGGAAAAATCATCGATCCCAAACAACTTCAGATATGAAAAGGGAGGCGCGAGTGCAATGGTGTGCCCTTTTACCGAGCGTGATTCCCTGATTCTTGAGTAGCCGTCTTATCTCACTTTCCACCTGTTCCGAACTAAGCTTTCTCTTAGATTGCCATTTTTGCTCACTAAACTTTCCGTCATTTTAAAGGTTATCTTATTTGCATTGTTGCTTCGTTTTTACTTCTTGGATTTGGGTTGGAAAAGTTTTGCCATTAATCGTGGCCGTCAAAGAACGGTGCTACTGTCACCACATGCTGCCAACGATGTGGGAGGCGCTGAACACCATCAGTCTCAGCATTTTCAACACCATGGGTAAATCGGATCACCTGTTGGCACACAGCATTAGCAATGTCATCTCATGTTGCAAACCGCCTACCACGTATTGGTTCCTTAATCTTGGAATGAGATTATAGGACGAAATGTCGGGATAGTACGGAGGGTGCTCCGATTCTTCCCATCCCCAACGTCGGAGTAGCAGTGGTACACACTCTACTTTATGTGGTCTTGCATTGTCGTGCAGGATTATTGCACTGTCCATAAGATCCGAACGTTTATCCCGAACGCCACGTCGTACCTGTCGCACCCACAAGTCCCTCCAGTACTGTGAGATCACTGTTTTGCCATGAGGAACAAAGTAGTACACAATGACACCCGTGACGTCATACGCGACTATAACCATCAATTTGGCTGGGGAAGGGCTCTGGCGGACCTTTTGCCTCCTTGGTGATCCAGCATGTCGCCACTCCACGGACTGACGTTTCAGTTCTGGTTCGTATATTCTGGCCCAAAATTCATCGATGGATTCGTGACAAGATTTGATCACCATCCTGTTGCCAGCATACAAAGTGGTCGGAGCATATTGCTTAGCGCAACCACCTTTGAACTTCCGTCAGTGCATGCGGTACCCACCACGCTGCGATTTTGAGTTGGTGTTGCTCATTACGCAATATCCTGTGGACGGCGCTCTTCTCAATGTCACTTGCTCTTTCTAACTCCAGTAGCACCCATTTTCTATCTTCATTCATGAGCTGCTCGATGACGGCACGTGCCAAGTCGGTCCACACACTGATCGGTCGTTCCGAACGTTACTTATCACTGGTTGACGCACGTCCATGCTAAAACTTTCCTACCCACCGTGCTACTGTACAGTATGGTAGGACATTATTCCCAAGGGCTTCCACAAATTCACTGTGACATTCTATCACATTTCTCTCTTGGAGAACGGCTATTTTGATGTAAGCGCGCTGCTCAACACGGGTTACTTCCATCTCAAATGGCACTCACCAACTGACAGATTTCATAGACCTGGCTGCGCTACTACCAGTTATTACAGAATCATCTGTTATTCTGCATACACACTATGCCAACAGAACTTCCACACGACTCATATACGTTTGTGATCTATTCACATATCTACAAGAAAAAAAAATAGTTGCCATGACTTATTCCCCAACCCTCATATATATATATGTAATAATTCCCTCTAGCATCCTTTTAATTAACTCTTTTTTAATAACCTTTAAATAAGCTTTTAATTCTTAGGTTCAAAACTAACGTCCTAATCTTTGATTGATTGAATATTAACGTCGCACTGTTCGGCTACACGAGGGCTTTAACGTCCTAATCTTGATCGTAATCAACTAGAATTTTAAGATCAGAAATCTCTTTCCCACCCATTTTAACCAATCAGAGCTCTTGTTACAAAGGAGTCACGCGATCTTCACTGCCGGTATAAAAGCGAAAATCTTGTGTACCCTCCCTTTACGACTTTGTATTCGTCCTGTAATATGTCGCTGCTGCTTGCTTCCATGTTGCTTTTGTGTTTTTAGATGTTACGTTTTATGTGAACTGTTGTAATGTCCCGATCAAGAATAAATAAAAACTAACCAGCTAAAAGTCTCTTCCAACATATCACGACTACAAAACAAACGGTATACTTAATAAACAAAAAAAATCGACTAACAGTCCAGGACATTATATATATAATTATTTTTTATATAAATAGAAATAGCAATACATACGTGTATTAGTGTCAATAGGCCTATCTTAAGTTATGTCGATTTGGTGTTGACATTAACACAACTAAAAAAATTCTTGCATAATGTCCCAAATGCAGGTAATTGTTGAAAAGAAAATTAAATAAAACTTACCCTTCCGTAGAGAGCATTCATCAGCCTGGGCACTAGAGGCAGGATGGTGGGGTTGACGATTTTTATTTCATCCACTAGTTTCTTGATGTCTCCGCGGTAGAATGCGATGCGACGGGCAAAATACATACTGGCAACCTATGGGAATCCATACAAAGTTCATTAATATAAAATTTACAGGGATATTGTGTAGGTAAGCTTTGCATTAAAAGTTTTCTAATCCAATGGATTTAACCAAAAACAGTCTTTAATTTAAATTCTTTTGTTATTTTTTGTAGTAGTACTTATACACTCCCAGTCGATTCGTTATGATTAAGTAGAATAAGTATTTTTTGTTTGGTTTAAGAAATTGGCAATTAGAATGGTACTAGGTGATCAACCCAATTTAGATTATTAACTTTCCATCACAAAACACCGTAGTAATTGTTAAGTTACTTGAGTCCACCACTGGTTAATTCGAACAGTATACCTTTGAAAATCATAATGATTACGTAAAATTTTGAGAAGACTATATAGAAAATGCATTTAATTAACTTAGAAAACTCACTAAATTGTTCGATAAGTTTCCTATTTTGTCCTTTACTTAGATAACTTAGACTCCATTACTTAGATTCAATGTTGTCTCTCAAACTACAAAAGATTGAGGTCTATATTTAAATGCTAAGTTATTTTGTATCGAAACTATTATTTTAATATTTATTTGAAATTCAAAGAGGAAATAATAAGTGGTAAATAGAGCTATTTAGTCAGAAAGATATGTTCCATATCAGTTTCTGTAAAAATTTCGAGTAAATTTATACGAATATTTTATTGATTATTTGGTATTCGCGCTGTGGATTCGGAACAAATTCATAAGAAATATCTAAATATTATTGATTTGAAAGAAACTAAATATTTGAAACGTGTGTAAATATGTTTTTATGTTATAATTTAACTTTCTCACTTACTAAAGATAAAAAAAAGATAAACTTTATTGAGTTGTTTTTGGTAAAAAAAAAAAAGAAAAACTTAATTTGAGAATTCCTGTAGAAAAAAAAATTCTTAGCAGACTGAGAGATTATTCTACTGGTAACTGAATACGATAAATAATTGCAAAAACTAGCGGAACTCTTCTTTAAAACATTGATACGTATAAAATTACTGTAATAATTTATAATCGTATACATCAATATACTATATTTATACTGTTTTTAAAAGTTTTGTCTATGCACCTCAACAACTATGGTGTTCAAAGGCACAAACAATAGAATAATATTATACTTTTACAAACCTACCTCATTTACTATTTCATAAATGTGGGCAGGAGGTAGATAGGATATGATTGACCCTCCATATATACCTGCTTCCTAAAAGAAAGGGAAAACTATCTTAAAGATTGTATGCAGTCTCTAAAATCATTCATGTTTATTTCTAGCAATAATTATGTCATCTTTGAGCGAAAGCCAATGAGTAATCTATCATTTTATCGGAAAATCATTCTAAAACTCATGGAACGCAATCAAATTGAAATTGAGGCAGACATACATTAAAAGAACTTGGTTGGATCCTATTTCAGCATACACCTTTGGCGAATTTTTATTCTCATGTTGGATAAAAGTATCCAATACACATATATAAAAATGAGTAACTAGTGCAATCTGTCCCATTTTTTTTCTCTTCTTTTCCGAGTGAGTGAGCGAATATTAACGTCTCACTGTACAGCTACACGAGGGCTTTGCTGCGCTAACATCAAAACGTTGCCACTAGACTGATGCCAAAATACGGACTGTTGCCAATTCGGTCAACTGAAGAAGGTTACTAAGAAATGACTTCCAGATTTACAAGTATAAATATAAATACAGTTAGTTTACATAAAATACAAAATATAGTAAAATACAAATGCCTAAATATAAAATTAAGAAATTCATGTTAAAAATTAATTATTTTTCAAATTATAATGTTCTACGATTTTATTACATTTCCTATTTGGTTATTAACTCACTTGGCTCGTGCAGCCATTAGTTGTCAACGAGTTGAACAGTTGTTGTTTCTAATGCCACTTGTCTGACGTAGTCAGATCGAGATCAACGAAATTCATCGTGGCAAGGGGCTAGAAATACGCCTGTCGTTGGCCTTGGCCTGGAGCAGCCTACAGGTGACAGTGCGAATTAGCTCGGCGAATTTCCCCGAAGGGATGATAGATGGCGACATCACCCATTCCACTTCCACAATTTAGGCATGGAACTGAAGGGGAGGAAAATATTCTCCATTCCCCTGCACTCTTGATTCAGCCCACAAGTCTTTCGGGCTCATTGATTTAACAAGAACGTACTCCGTGTGTACTCGGAGGGTATTTGGTGGCATCAGGCATCGAACCCAGGCCTTCCGATCTGGAGTCCACTAGGCTAGCCACGCGCCTTAGTTGTTTTCCCAACAAGGACAAAACCTCAGCTGCTCCCCACTCTTCAAATTTCAAAGCGATGCCAATGTGAGGACTTAGAGATCTGACAGGTTAAATGTGCATCAGCTTCTCTAAACGTCAGATCTTCATGGGCCCCAGAACTCTGCAACACAGATCACGAATCCACGACTCTAAAGAGTCGATTACCACGATGTCTCAGAAAACTCAAAAACGTATCCTTCGATCCCCAATTGAAGGAGACGTTTCATCTATCGTTTTAAGGTATCCGAACACGTTCGGAGAGTACTTTTTAACAAAATAAATTATTTAAACATTATAAATGTTTTCATATGACTGAATACCAATAAATATTACTATTCAACTAACAATATTTAAAATAAATTAACTGAATTTTCAAAACAATCACAACTATAAGTGAAATTTTAGCAATATTTTTAAAACACTTTGAAGTAATTAGAGAAAAAAAGTAATAAACATATATTTGTAAAAGTATTACTAAAACAAATTAGATGCATTCATCTAGAAAATGTACTAAAATGTTAATGTTTTATTAAAGTTTTAAAATTTTAGAGCTGATTGAGTAAACATAAGAAATGTTTCATTTTTATGAGACCATTATTTAAATAACAAGACATAACTAAAAATTATTCATACAATAAGAAATATTTTAGTAAATTCTCTAGAAAATAACATAAATATCAGGTTCAAAATGTTTTATAGAAATACATTCGTAACATTATAAGTTATCAGGCTGGCCGTGATAAGTTTTGAGCAATTTAAATGCCCCCTTCTGGTAGATCAAATACCCACTTCTGGTTTTTTTATCTTTATAAAATTGATTGTAACTTGATCTCTATAGGTAGCGTAGAAACAAAACAAAGTATGTTTCGTAAAACCTAAAAATAGCTCTCTATTCAATAAAATAAAAAACAAAAATATCTGTCTTGACCGAATTTGGTCATTTTCAACGTGTTCGGATACCTTAAAAGAATTTTAAATTTTAAAGTATCAGACACAAAATAATTTTAATTTCAAATAAGAAGTTATTGCAATGAATTGCCCCCTCCCCCAAACTCTATTACATTGTTTAAATCTTTTTCAAATTCATTCTAAAGGTATGTAAACGCACACACATTTTATCGATGTAACATACTTACCCCGTATCCATACACTAAAGCCGATACACAAGATATTAAGCTTCTGTGCGTCAGCAATGCGCCTTTAGGAACACCTGTGTAATAAAATAATAGTCATTAGAACAGTGCATGTAATAACAACGAGAAAACTAAGCCAAAGTTTCCCGGGCTTCATTCTCTGAGTGTGATAAATTAAGCTCATAATTTACTTCTTACATTCATTGTCTCTGTTATAGGGTTTGCAATCCCGTGTTATACTTTCATTCCCGGGATTTTGTGATTGCATTATCCAAATTCCGGAATCCCGGGACTGGTTCCGGGATTAGGATTGAACTATTTATGAAAAATACTTACACAAGAAAATTACATAATAAAAATGAAAGCATAATTAAAAAACTGGTTTAATATAATTATTTAGTGAAACAAATCAAAATAAAACAAAATTCATTATAAAAGGTACAAATAAAAATATATTAATGAAATGAAAAAAACTACAACTAATTTGTGTATGAGTGTGTGTTTCTGCAAATAATCTGTAAAAGAACACAGTTCGTCCAGGGTTCGTCACTGAAACGGTTCTTTTATTCAATTCCTACACACACAAACAACTATTATCTTATACTCTATATTTTTTTTATTTATTTTAATTTTAAATCATAAAATACATTTAAAGCTCAGTGGTGAAATTTTATATACATGATTATTTTGGATGACTAAAACAGTAATTTACTATAATTAATAAAAATTTTAATTGATTAAAACAAATATTAAAAATTACAAATACAGCCACGTTGGCATCCTTTTTGGCGACTTGTGTCAAAATTTTGAAAAGGTTTTTTCTCACTTTTAAAGCATTCAGTTGAACGGGAAATTTTATACACACGATTGTTTTGGATGATAATGCGATACTTTTAATGATAATGAATAAAAATGAATCAACACTTAATGTTATGATTCTGTCCTATGTATATACATATTTATATTAATTGTAACTATTTAATAAAAAGAAGCTAAAATAAAAATTTTCTTTGTTGGTCTAAGTAGGAATTGACTTCATTTTTTTTATATATATTACTTGTTTTTGTTACAAATTGTCCTGCCGACGAAAATGCTTATTCAGACTCTATACAAGTAGGCTTTAGTCGTCATTAAATAGGAATATGTTCTTTCCAGATAATCTAGACGTCTCCCTCCATTTTTAAAAAGAGATATTTCCTGTGTTGAATTTTTGATGACAGAGTCTCAAATCTAATAGGCTGCATTAGTGCGCACAACTCTTTGATTTTATCTAATTCTTCAGCTACACTTAATGTCTTTCGTGAATAAATTTCAAGCGTTACCTGATTTGAAATAGAAGATCCAGTTGCATGAACTGTTAGCAATGTAATGGGATTTGAAGCTTTAAGTTTTTCAAGCAAGTCCACTATTAACCTACGGCGCGTTGCACGTGCAAATAAATGTTTGGCAGTGCATCTCGTGATTCTGACTTGGCACCCCTTGTCAGTAAATTTAGTCCATTGTAAACTGAATATTAAATGTAAAAATATTAAAACGCCTCTAATAGTCTAAGTACTCAGGGTTTAAAATTCTTCCGCTTTGGATTATATACCGGGTGTTTCAAAGAGAATATCGGAGTTTCAACGCTTTATAGTATTTATTACATATAACATATTAGTAGTTTGCTGGCATGTGTGCACGCGCGCACGAAACGTATGGTATTTTTTCCCCTTTCTTGCCGATTAGCGCGCAAAAAGAAAAATGGCTACTAGTGAACAGAAAGCGTTTTGAGTCCCCCAGTTTGCAAAGACAAAATCTGCTATTACTGTGCAACAAGCTTTCCGTATTAAGTTCGGTTGTCAACCTACAAATGATAATAACATTCTTAGGTGGTATCATCAGTTTGAAACAACTGGCTGTCTTTGTAAAGAAAAGTCCTGGATGACAAAGGATGTAACTGGTAACCAACTGTAATTAGTTCTGCCTATCTTGATGCTCTACAACTATGGATATTTCCTCAATCGAAAGAAATTGAACCAAATAACTTCATTTAGTAGCAAGATGGTGCACCGCCTCAGTGGTATCTCTTAGTAGGCGATTGGTTGAACATAATTGTATCCAACCAATGGATTGGCCGTAAAGGGCCTCCCGATAAAGCTTTGTTTCGCATGGCCTCCACGTTCACCCGATCTGATTCCATGTAATTTTTATCTGTGAGGGTTCATTAAGGATTGTGTGTACGTTCATCCTCTACCAGCTGACCTTTCTGACTTAAGACACAGGATTGAAGTAGCTTTGCAAGAATTACCTCAAATACACTGAACTAAGTTTGAGATGAACTCGCATAATGACTTGATGTGCTCCGTGTGTCGAAAGGGGCTCACATTGAACACTTGTAAACTTGTAATTAAAACAGTTGCATTTATTCTTTCATTCAATGTATGAATTATACTTGTAAGTTGTATGTAATAAATACTTTAAAGCATTAAAAATACGATATTCTTTTAGAAACACCCGGTATTTTTCAATATATTTATCAATATAAAAACAATAACAGCACGAAAAAAAATTTTACGCACATATTTCAAAAAATATATAAATTTTCTGAGAATTAAATTCTTAGAAAATTGATGAAAAAAAAATTTCAAAACATAATTTAGACAAAAGTTAAATCCTGGGATTTCGGAATTTGAAGAAAACTGGGATCTAGGGGCTGCAAACCTAGTCTTAAAAAATTTTAAATTCCCTCTCCTACACTAAAATTCGTTATTACTTGAAAAAAAATCATTTTTTTAAAAATTTTTAACTAACAGTAAAATTTTACTTATATATGTTCACTTCACTCAAAATAGTTTTTAAATTAATAATCAAATAAATCTACAGTTCCCGATAACAATACAAAAATTCTAAAATTAACTAGACATTTGATATTTTCTTTTTTGATTTTTTAAAACTTTTCATATTTTTTTTGGAATTTTCTCTTTATATTAAAAACACACACTCACGAAATTCGATAAAAGGAAATTTATTATTTAATAGATAATGATCCATTTATGACATAGAATAACTAAAAAAATATTAATAGTTATAAATTAAAAAACTTAAATTTTTCAAAATTTTTAAATTGATAGAAAAAAACACTTCCTTTGAAACGATCTCCGTTATCGGATATGAAGAAGCCTTGGTAAACAATAATCCGTTACTGATCCGTTCTTTCCCTGGGGGTTTAAAATTTATGGGGGAGGACATACCTTACGATAGTTTTCTGTTCTCCTAGTGGTACGTGGGACCAGTTACTGTGACCAAGCGGTATGTAGATGAAATGTCAACTCCTCATGTACTTCTATCTCGGTACAAGATTCTCCTCAGCACAAGATTCCAATGCAACATACCTCGACTGTTCTGTTTTTACGGTTCTGTTTTCTCAGGGATTTCCAAGTTAAGACTTTTCAGATATTTCCCTCACTCAGTATATCTGGGTGATTCTATTGACCTTATATAACAGTTCAAATTCTCCGCGTCACTCTATAGTTGATTTGAAGATGGCTGTTCACAATTTTGGGTCTATTCTTTTTATTAGAGCATCGGATGTCTATTCAACTCAATGCCAAACCATGTAGAGGTATGTATCACAGCTCTAAATGGTCCGGCGCAATATTAAAGATGACTAGATATATCATCCTGTAACTTTCCATCCATCTTTGGTTTTAGATCTCTTAGTCTTGGTTTTTGTTTTCCCATCTTTGGCACTGCGCCATCTCCAGAATCTTATCCTTCCAGCAGAGGGCGCACTCAGTGGCACGGTCTCGTGATAAGGACTGAGAGAAAAAAATTTCACTCACGTTAAGGTGGTTGTCTCTGTTGGGATCTCTTAGTTATCCCTTTGTGAATTATTGTTAATTCTCGTTCAAATGTAGAAGTATTTGCGTTGTTTTATTTGTGAACAACCTTGGTGAGCTTAATTCCCCTACACATACCGAACCACTTATATTTACATATATATGGAGAGAAAGAGAAGAGAAAGTAATTGTAATTAGCAATCCCCACCACAACAAAAAAAATACTGGATAGTGAATGAAAAAATAAATTTACCTGTAGTTCCACTTGTGTATGGTATGCAAAACAAATCATCAGGTTTGGGGAGCTAATTGAATAAATATAAACTTCTATATCAATCAACACTGATTAATTAAGCTTCACTGATTAATTAAAGAAAGAAATCAATCAATATTGTAAAGTAGTTTTACTTACCACTAATTCTTGCAAATTGTTTCGTCCTATATTCTAAAAAAAGAGAAGAAGAGAAATTAAGAAAGAGACAAAAAAAACATCAAATAATACAATAAATTAAAGAATTTTAAAAAAAAGAATATTAATACAATAAATTAAAGAATTAAAAAAAGAATATTAGTTTACCATATGTCTTTGCGAAAGATTCATTATTTTATATTTCATGAGAACCTATATATTACAGCCAGGTCTCCTTGAGACTTACCTCGAGCTCGGAGAGTTGCAAAATACTGACATTGCCTTTCTGCGCCAACTCCTTGATTTGAGATGTAATAGGATCTATCATGACTAGAGATCGAAGAGATGGAACTTGTTTCACATTGCGTAGAATTTTTAGGGCATTTTCTTCGCTGTTCACAAACACCAGAGACAGATTAGCTAGAATGCATAAAGTAACATTTTTAGGAACAATTCTGGTAGAAATATTTTTTCACTGTAATGCTATATATGCCCTATTGAACAACCAAAATTCAGCACCATGAAAGAACAGGAGAAATCAACCCCAAATTAATTGGTCTAACAGCACAAAATATAAAGGCGGAATGATTTAAATGGCGGCAAACGAAGAAATCCATACCCTATGTAGCCACCGTCTCTCAATAACTACTGAAACACCTCTCAGCATTGAAAAAATAGGCTTTGAATATGCTCTTGAGATATGCCAGTACAAGTTACTTCCACAAGTTGTTACTGTTCGTTTGGGTGTGCATTGGTAGTATATGCTCGCTAACCTTTCATCGACATACATATTCCATAGCGGATAAATCAGGAAAATAGGTAAACTAAGGTAGCAGGGAATGCTGGTTGGCAATGAAGTATTGTTGAACATTTTGAGACAGGGCTTTATCACGACTTCCCTTTATTGTCCTCTTGGGATTCTTTGGGGCCAGAATGACAATTCTTTCCAGCCGATTCAAGAAGAGAATGTGTTAATGCAAATTAGGAATTATATATATATATTGGAATGTTAGCATTCGAGAAGATCGCTAGGTGAAGAAGTAATGCTAGAAGTTATAGCTGAGTGAAGTTCTGAGCTCTATGTAAGCTAAGTGAAGTGAGATAAAATCTAGAAGAGGAGTCTTAATTCGGGGAGTTGGCCAAAAAGTGTCGGTGTAGATAAGTCAACAGTGGGTCCGAGACCAGCGGAGCATTGCCTAAGCCAGAGTCAGCCAGATTAGAGGTTGAATTGACGTTTTACGGACCGTAGCTGTTTACTCAGGAAATAGCGGTAAGCTAGTTCATCTAAACTATAAGGATAATGCGGATACTATTATATATATATATATATATATAAGTTAGGAATTGATATATAAGTATAGATTTTCAGTTGTTAATTGCGCTAATTATCAGTAATACGTTTAGCGTCTACTCACTCTTGATCAATATCCTCCTAGACTAGAATTGTTGTTGTATTATATATAAATTAAGATCAGAATAAACTGATTTTATTATGACTGAGTTTAATGGTGCATCCTTTATTCCCTTAGAGGTAGGTCGCGTGGATAGTGGAGAGAGGGTATCCCCAACGCAGGGGATACCGCAATTTGTACCACAAAAAGTTGAATCTTGTCCATGGGCAAGAAGTTCTCAAAAACATGGGATACTACAAGTTCCAAAACAGAGAAACGTGTGGGGGCTGTTAAGTGTACTGGCAATACGTGTTACGTGGCTCAGGAATGAATTTTAAAAATGACCCAAAGCATAACAACTTGTGAGGAACCAATATGGCGATGCATAATGAAAAAATCATCCAATATCTTTCTGTGGACATTAAATGCGGACACGATCATCATGATCTTGTAGGAAGACCATATTGGGATTCACCACGTTGATTCATCATCAGGTTCATATTGGGATTCATCTGAAAAGACTATGTTGATCCATTTCCAACTCCGGCATTGCAGCCGCATACATCTGTGATCTATAGTCAAAAGTAGTAGCAGGAATATACACCTTACTAATATTTTTTCTATTGTAGACTAAGCCGAATATTACGGATTGATGCATTTTTATATGCAGCAGACACTGATTTTTGAGCTGTTTCAATGCCGCTGTACCATCCGTCACTATCATGCGCGGAACATACTTGTGACGAGACTAATATTTCAAGCTAGTCAGTCATTCCTCCTGCACTCACTTGACGAGAACCAGAAGGAAAGGTTCTTCTCATTCTCGTGAAAATCATGGGGTGAAATTTCCACCTCTATTCCTCGCACCCTTGATGTTTCCGGGCAGGGGTGTTCAAAAGTAACGCGCGAAAAAAAGTCAAAACTATCTATTTCTTATGCACGGAATCATGTTTATTTCTCACCAGATTATTAATAATGTGTTTAGAGACATTTATTTTATTGTAAACTAGATGTTAGCACACAATCATACATATATATCAGCCATATCTTTTTAAAACCTTAGCTCAGTTGCTTAGTTCCGATCTTCGTGAATACACGTGGGTTGCGTACTTGTGATGTTGACCTTGGCATCTCATTCTTTGAAATTTATTTCACGAGAAAAAATTACTGATGTGTATTAACATTGCGCAAAAAAGTGCAATAAAATTCTCCTTTAATGTTTAAAACACATGTTTTTTTAATTTTTTCTCTTTGATTGTGAAAACGAACATTCAGTCATAGTAAACCTAAATGTTGGTTTTTCCTAAGAAACTAATTTTTTTGTATTTGAAACTAAAAATTTACCCAAAATTTAAAAATAGATACATTTCTTGTACATGCACTTAGTTTTATATAATTTTCTAATAAATTTAATAAAAAATTAGCATTTTTATTAATGTTTTCTTCCAAATTAAACTACATCACATATTTCGTCCTCTAATGCTAAACGCTAATGCTATTTTAATCAACTTTGCTTGTTAATTTTTTTAAAAAAATTACTTATCAACGAAACATTTTCAAAAAATGCTGTATGATAAATAGATATGTGTGTTACAATCGCGCAAATTTATTTTAATACTTCTGCAACAGTTTTTTTTTCTATCAAAAAAATCTTTGTAAGTCGAGCATCAATTTTCATTGGTTGATTGTTTTTTTCGTAGCACTTAGAAGCAACACGATAGCTACGAGACCACGAAATATTAAATCATGATCACAAATGACGTGAATTAATGCCCGAACACATCCCTCTCCCAAACTCCTTAACATGCCAATAAGAAGACTACTTAGCGTGTTCGAACATCAATAGAAGGTACCCGTAGTTAACAGACGCAGATGAGATATGATATATACAAGATGGGCCAAATAAGACCTACCAATGTTAAACACAAATAAATTTTTATTTTTTGATATAATTATTGTTTTCTTTTTGTAGGTTATAACTGAATTCTTGGAAATTTATTATGGAACCATACAGTACAAAACAACGCGTTAAAACTATCGAGTTTTTCTATTCTTGTCAACGATCAATTGTTATGACGCAGCGTAAATATCGTCAATATTTTAATTCAAGATCAGTTCCCACAGCCTTCACTATTAGGAGTTTGGTCGGTTGTTTTGAGGAACTGGGTTCAGTGGCCGACCATCCTGGAAGAGGTGCCCATCGAAATATTCGCACTGAAGACAACGTAGAAACTGTGCGGCAGACTATTGCAGATGATCCATCTGTCTCAACTCGCTGTCGTTCCAGCCGATTGGGCATCTCCAGAACGACATTGCGTAGAATTTTTTTTTTCGGCCAAAGGCAGAGAAGAATCCTGATTTTAGTTCCAACAAGGCGGAGCAACTTCGCACACGTCTAGGCAAACTATGGACCTGATGGGTGAAATTTTTGGCGAACGTCCTGATTTCAAAAAAATTCTGATTTCGCTTGGCCACCTCGTTCACCAGATTTAACTGCGCCCTACTTTATTTTATGGGGATATTTAAAAGACAAAGTGTATGTTAATAAACCAGAGACTATTAGACAGCTGGAGCAGAATATTCGAGACGAAATACTAGCCTTCAACCAGAAACTTTACGTGGTGTAAGGGAAAACTCGTTATAAAGAGCCAATCTCTGTACGGAGGAAAATGGTGGACATTTGTCTGATGTCATATTCCGTAAAATATATTTAATGTATAAAAAAATTAATCGAAATAAATGATTATTACAAGAGTTATCCGTGTTTAACGTCAGTAGGTCTTTTTTCCCCCCTATTACATGTGTATGACTGAAATAGTTTTAAAATAAATCGAAACTATACCAAACCTTGGTTTATGATGTAGATGATTGATTGAAATCCCAGTGATACATAAAGAGGCACAGTCACCATTGAGTACATAGCGCAAGCAAATACTGTAAGGAAATACTGAAAATAAAAATTAAAAAAATATGAGACACACAGAGAGAGAGCTTAATAAATTCGTCCAATTTCTCAGAGACTATTTTTACAACATGTTTAATAACTATTTCAAGCTTCATGTACTGATTTACTTTGATAATAGAATTTTCAATTGCGGAAAGAGAGTCATTAAGAAATACTTATCTTAATAATAATTTATTTTTAAAAAACTTTAAAAAGAACAAAAACGGTTTTTTTTTTGCTCTGGATGAAATGAGTTTTAACGAATAATAATATATTGTGTGTATAGGTCTTAGTTATTTTTATCGTTCCTCAAAACCCGAGTATCACATTTATAACAATAACATACGACATCAGTAGTTAAATAATTAGGAAAAATTGACAAAAAATTATAAACATGACAGTGTAGTTAATAATTTCGAACAAAGCCTAAAACACTTAAGACTTAACACACACTTCTCACTTAAAAAAGAAGTGAATTATTTTTTCCATTAACCGCACACATTTAGAACAAAAGTTTTATATGATGATTTAAATCTAAAAAAAATTGTAAATTGACACTTACCAGCACTATTTACAAAAATTCGTACTGTTCGCAAAATTTGTTAATCAGTAAATACGTTCAAAACGTCAATCTTCCTTCAAGAAAACGCTCAGAACTCTCAAATGGTGCAAGAATCAGGATCTTGCGACATTTCGTTCGAAGGTTTTGCCGCAAAGTATATCAAAAATGGCTTTAGCATTTAATTTTTTAAAAAATTAAAGTGAATTTCAAAAAAGTCACTTAAAAATTTCCTCTATCATCATCCATAGTTTCAGCGTACCAAATTTTAAGACCTTTTTTTGCGCCAGTATACACCCGCGCAAATATCTTAACATTTAATAAATATTTTAACATCAACCGTTTCAGATGCGTCATAGATAAAAGCAAAAGTTGTTATCTTATACACTGAAGTGCCACTGAATTAGGGATATCTACCTAGTAATGAGTTGGACCTCCTCTGATCTTGATAACGGTTTTCGCAACGAGGCACAGATTCAACGAGTTTATGGGAACGTTCCATGGGAATGACTTGACAAATATTGGCTAAAGCTGTCCATAATTCAATTAGATTCGTTGGTGCTGTGTGATGGTCTTTCACTCCTTGTTTCAAAACGTCTCAAAGTTGTTATATAGGATTTAAGTCTGGGCTTCTAGATGGCCAATTTATAACAGAAAAATCAAAGGAACGCTTATCCAACCAGCCAGTATCCCAGGTTTGGAAGGAATTGTCTTGTGGAAAAAAATTTATACTGTGGGATAACAGGCAGCATAAACGATGGGGTGATCCCCCAGAACCCCCGTTTCGAATTGCTTGAGAGGGGTACAGCACCAAAGACCCCAAAAAGTGCCACGAAAAAACCCCGTTGAGCCCCCTGCCCGTACTTTAACCTGGATAATCCATGGCTGGAGCCTGGGAAATATTCTTACCCCCCCCTTGGCGTTAAGTAGTCGGGAAACGGGCTCATCCCCATGCTACTCGTTTCCAATTCACTCCAATCTCTGTGTTTCTTTCCGAGAACACCCGCAATGTAAAACATTGGAAAATGGTACTCCGTAGGTCGTGGCCCGACCCAAAGGTAAAACGTTTCACAGTCCGTTTTTTTGAATGCACGGCTGGCAATTCATTTAACTGGGTGCTTTAAATTTTAGCTAATGTTGGCTTCCTGGCTAAGCCCAAACCCCGAGCCGTTCTCACCTCGCACTGTCAAGGAAAGTTGTCCTCTGCAGTTTGCCCGATTGCTAGTTTTTTATCCACCCACCATGTATTCTTGGTATACTCTTGACACTGTCGACTTTGAAAATTCTAGCTGAAATTTAATGCCCCTGCAGCCTAATTTTTCCGCGATCGGGTTTAAAAAGGTGTTTACCCATAGTGGCAATTTCAACAACTAATTCAGAACAGATTGTTACTATTAATAAGGAACTAGGATGCGTCTATCCCTTCGTCTTCTATCTGGAACTTAGAATCGGCTTGGTGTTGTTCCTTGGCTGGTGATAGTGGGCATGGAAATCGGTGGCGGAACCAAGGGTGACAGGCGCTAGGTGTGAAGAGAGGTTTGATTGGGTGTTTGGGGGGAGTTTCGAAAAAGGACTTGGAAATTTTTGAAAAGTAGCTTTATGGTAAAGTAATATAAAATAAAATAATTTGAGGAGTTTTTGAAATTTAAAAAAGTTAAGCAAAAAATTAAAAATTAAAAATTTTTCCCTCAAGCTTCAAAAACAATAATTCAGAGCAAACACAGTATGCGCTATATATGCAGTTACCACAGCGCCCTCACTTGCGCATAAACGATGCGCAACGCTACACAATTTATATAGCCCTTGCTACCCCTAATTCAGTGGCACTTCAGTGAATTTCTTCATCGTATAGTTTATTTTACATTTTAATTCTCACCTATATTTCAAAATCACTGAACTATAGAGTTATAAATAACAATATATGCTTAAAAATAAAAATGAAAGAGCTGTTTTGTTCAAAGAAATGTTTTGACCACACATACAAGAGATTTAATATGTTAATTCCTTTCTACAGTATTTATAACTATATTTTGTCATTTGCGTGTGTATGTGCAGCACTCATAAGCCAATTATTGTTTATCTTATTGACAGTTTCTAAAAATATTAATTAAAATAATTTACAAAAACTATTAAAAGATAATAAAAATTCACCTCTTCGCTGTTGAGAGCAAATGCCCCAATAAAAGTGTCATTGCGAGGCTTTAGTCCTAATTGTATCATACCAGATCCAATACACTGAGCTTTAGAGATTGCCTAGGTAAAAATAAAATAAATGCTTTAATCTGTAAATAAAAACAAAAATAATAGACATTAAAAAGCTTTGAATAGTTTCGAAAAACCCCTTTGAAATGACACAATAGAATTACCAAACAATTACGATGTTTAAAAAATTACGATGTATTTTTGTTATACAAATACAACAAATTTATCAAAAATTAATGAAACTTAATAAATTACAAGTATATATTTTTGAGTATATTTGTAATTTTCTTAATTTTTCACGGTAATTCTTGATAAAATGTTCAGGTTGAGGTTTGTTGTAGGAAAAAACTCAAGTCTATTGAAAATAAAGTTTGCTCTGAATAGTAAATAGGGTGTTCGAAAGTAGTGCATAGGGTGCTTGAAAAGTATGACTACACTTTCAAAAATTAATTAAAAATAACCTAACAGAAATTTTTGTGCCCTCCTTTTTCTTTATACTATATATTCCCAAAAAAAAGAATAAAAATTAAAAAGTTTCTGTTTCCAAAATGGAAAGTTGCAAACTATAGATGAATACAATGGTTTTTTCCTCGTTTTTCCGCCAATAAAAAATTCTTAATTTAAAAGGAAAATCACCTCAAGGAAAAAAGGGCAAGTTTTAAGCTGGTTCAGGGAATTTTAAAATTGGGGTAAGAATCCAATATATGCCGTAAATTTTGGGACTAACCTTAACCGAAATCTTTGAAGATACATTTTTTAAGACAAAAAAGGGGGATTTATACTAATAGAAAACATAATGGTCAAAAAGAAAATTTGGGGGCTAAGCGGAATTTTAAACGACGGTTATTCTACAAATAATTTGTTCGATACTAAAGGTAATTTGAAATTTCTTAATAAAGCATTTAAAAAAAACTTTTGGGTTTCTACTTAGCAGAAACTCCAAAAACTTAAGTGTTTTAATCTTTGTTAGTTTTTATTTGTAAAATAAAATTTGAAAGTGTAGTCATACTTTTTTTTTCGGACACCCAGTGTATATATATGTATACGTAGTGTCCGTATGTTCTGATTTTATAAATCATTTCTCGGTGTGAAGGAAATTCTTTTTCATTTATATGATAAAAACAAACAATTATTCGTTACTAGATTTCATTTTTCACTTTTATTAAAATTTTACGTTGTTATAAAGTGCAAAATGTTTTATTTTAATCTTCTTACAGTGCATTATTTACAATCTACACATATTAAAATATAATTTATTGTATTTAGTTTCGTGTTGTCGATTTCATATTTGTGAAATGTGACCCAATAAAAGTTTAATACGAATACAAGAATAATAGATTTATTACAATACAGATATTACTGAAAATTAAAAGATGCAAGATCATATTTGAAGAAATATTTGTTTTTAATTTATCTCCATAGGAACTCAAAGGATTTACTTCAATATACGCTAGGATTTGTATAGATTTCTTTCTTTTTTTTGAAAACATAATATCTTTTATTTGTATATAATTATTTTACTATAAATAACTTTATTTCGTTTACAAAATAATCTGTATTTCAGATATCTTTTTTTTTTTTTTTGTTCTGTTAAACAATTTCTAGTAACATTTTATCTGATGAAACGGCTTCATTGCTATAAAACAGAAACTAAATTTGGATTTGATTTTTATATCTTCTCTCGCATCAAATTGCCTATTTTAAAAAGAATCGGAGTTCTTATTATGAGTGGGGAAAAATCAACAGACAGTGTTTAAAACTCAAAAGCTTTTATTTAATTTAATCACAATATCTCAAAGGGGAATGGCAATGGGAACCTGAACGAACCTTAATCATAGCTAATACAATAAAAGATTCATTTTATTCGTAAAAAATGGTTTCGAGTCACAGTTGCACAAGTTCTAAATTCAGAATATGTCTGGACTCCAGCCATACGTAGAATTACGAGCAGTTATCTAATTCTCCAATTCTGTTCCAAACAGCAGTGAACCCTCTTTTAGCTAGTCAAAGACAACAAAAGGACATGAATTAAAACACTCAATGATTGTCCTGAAAAGGAATTTCTTTTCATCCCAGTCGTCTAACGCAGTGATCCGCAACCCCGGGTCCGAGGACCGGTACCGGTCCGTGGATCAAATGGTGCCGGGCAGTCTGAAGAACATTAAACTATTGCCATTTTATTTAAAGTGGTGCATTTCTCTCGGATTTGCGCAACTTTCCACGGAAATCACTTTAAATTCCACGTTAAATCACTTTTACTCATTTTTGGGGTAACCATATTTTATTCTGAGGGCATATTTAAATGTAATGTTAAACCAAAACAATCTAAAATATAAACAATCAACGTGTCCCACCCTCAGCGGGCCGCGGTAAAATTATCAAACGTTGAACGGGCCGCAGCGATAAAAAGGTTGCGGAGCACTGGTCTTACGCATGGACAAAGTGATCGTCTGACCCGGAGGTGAATAATTCAAATCCAAACATGCCAAGGTTTCAATTTGTCATTCTTCTTCCTTTCGCTAAAAATCTGGTTGCTTTAGTGATGACCCAGGAATTGAGCATTATATCCCAGTCTAACGCTACTACTTGATTATACATTCATTCCATGATAATCTAACTAAAACATTCCAAATAAACCACGACTAGTATTCAAAAGGCAAAGGCGCACGCGTCAACCAGACCCGCCATTTCAACAGGAGACTGCCCACAACGTCAACGGAAAACGTTCGAATAACACTCAAACACAGTGGATATGTATATCAGTTGCAGTAATGGCTGGAAAAACAACTTTCTTCCTTAGGAAGGGGTTACGTAGCAATCCTTTCTTCCACTAGTCGCAAGCAACAAAGGACTGGAATAAAGGTGCTTAACGACTGGCCCGAAAAGGGATTCCGATTCGTCCCCGTCAACTAACGCATGCACGGAAGGTCTACTAACCAAACTCTTGCCGAACAACCAAAGTATAATATCTAAGAGTTAATATTACACATTGCGAAAATATATCCTTTAGATGACAATCTGAACGTTCTCTAATTTCTTCTCTATATCTTTAACCCGTTCAGGACCATGATCACATATATGTGATCACGCGTTTCTCCCTTCAGGCCCACGGTATCATATATGTGATTGAGCTTTCCCTCCTCGTAGGCCCATGATCACACCGGTGTGATCAGAGTTAGGAACGTTTTAATATTAATTTTTACAAGCTATTGATGTGGCGGTTAAAAACCGTTTTTTTTTTTTTTCGAGTAATGTTTCATAAAACTTTGAACTTCAATGTGCTTTCAGCTCCATGTTTTTTTTTAAATTAGATCTGAGATATTTATGAATATAAACAACTGCACATGTCTATTTTTCAAGAGAATTGGACATTTAGAGGTTCGTGAACTATTGCTCTATGGATTTCTTTTTATATTTTGAATAAGTTGGTTTAGTTTTCTAATATTTTCTATATTCGTATTTAAATGTATGGGATTTTTGTCAATTTTTGTAAAGTGCATGTAATTTTTTTTTATTAAAATGAAAACATTTTCTTTAAAATTTGCAATTGTTTTTTTAAACGTAGCAAAAAAATTTGTACTCCATGTTCAAATATTATCAATGATAGTAAATTGTAAGTTTTAGCGTATTTAAATGCATTTAAAACTTTATATGAATTTTTAAAGAAAATTAGGCTTAACAGGGAAATTCGACCGGTCCCATGCGTGCGTATCCTCTCCGAACGTATGGGCCTGGGGAAGCGCTTCTTTCTCCTTCCGCTGGTCCGGAAGGGGTTAAATCAGTGCATCTCAAACTTTCAATATTGGCGACCCAATATTCAATCATAATTTTCATCGCGCCCCCCTCCATACAATACTAGTGTATTGAATTCAATAAAAAAATACTTTTATGCTACATCTACAATACGACTTAAATCTCTTAAGTGTCACCGACGTAAAAACATCTCACTCAGCGAAAGCGTTAATTGCCCCAGACGTATATATACGTCTTTCCGAAGTACGATCTTTTCTGTGCACTGCTATCCATAAAATTATTCCGAAGGCTTTGGAATGTAATAAAAGGAACTTGACAGTGTTTGCTAAGGATTTACTTATTTCAGAAGATTTGCCTATTTATTCCTTCTCCCCACCCCCCACCCCCGCCCTTAGATCACACACGCGTACCTACGTGGGAACAGCGGCATTGTGGTGAATCGCGTAGCTTTTGATAGGCAGTTAAAGAATTAATTATCAAGATAAGTATTAATTTTTGTATATTTTATGTATGACAAACTCATGGGTCGCTGGTTAATTATTAAACTTTTTCTTAACTACGTAAAACACTAAAAACACATTGTGTAGTGTTGATACATTTATAAGTATATTATATAAGTGTAAACGTCTGTTTTGTTTTTTATTATGTCAGAATGTATTTTGTTTGCTTACTTTCAGTAAATAAGTAATTTTTTTAATAATCTTTTGTTTTCGACTTTCCAATATGCTCGTGCCCTCCTCGTAGAGTTATCATGCCCCCCAAGGGAGGCGCGCCCCACAGTTTGAGAAACGCTGGGTTAAATAACAATTGTAATCTACATATATCACAAGATGAGGATCTCAAATCAAGCAATCATCCGATAAGATTTCTCTAGAGGTTAGTTAGAAACGCGAGAGTACACGTTGCAATTTCCATATTCTTGTACCATTTCAGCACGCAACAAAAAATTATCTTCTTAATTTTTTTCTTGAAATCACAAAGAGAGAGACATATAAGATAATGTTACTAGGCAAAAGCTGGTTTGAAGATAAAACAAATTTGCCATTATTTTCAAGTTCAATTATCAATACGTTACCCGTCGTATGTTACTCGTACGTAAATACGTTAATTTTCATCCCCTTGGAAAATATGTTTCTGTTTTCTTTTTCTCCCCCATACATGATTTACTCAAAAAAAAAGCAAGTCTGAGCATGTAAACTTATAAAATGTAAAGATTTTTAAAGTAACTAAGTTTACTTGTGTTTTTCTTTTCTATGTTGCATTTTGAAGTATTTTAAAATGAAGATGTAGAATTTAGTGAATTGTAAAATAACAAAAAAATTAATATAAAAACATTTTGATAAAACTGATATAAATAGATTCTCACTTCTGAGTATTTAATAAATTCATATTTGTCACTTCCTGGTTTTCTAGATCCAATGCAAGGGCCATCCCCTGAGAAAAAAATAAGATAGAAATTAATTTTTTTTAAAAACAGCCGGACCTCTGTATAACGAAGTCTCAAAATCCCGAAAAAAAGTTCGTTATATGGAAAATTCGTTATATGAAAGTTCACCTTTCAATATACTTCATAAACCACATAAAACAAATTTTAAGTTCGTAAACACTATATATTAAAAGAAAAGTACTTATTCATACCTTTTTGTAAATAAATATATATTTATTTCTTAAAATTTTTAAACATAAAAAGAAAAAAAAAAAAAAAAAAATTGAAGGGGAAGTTTCTTACCCCCCATTTCCCTGAAGAATTAAATGTATTTTTTTGATGCCGCACCTACTTTTTTAACATTTCGAGCTAAAGAAACAAAGTACGACGGATCAACACTACAAATGAACGGAGACAGCGGACAGGACAGCCCACGAGGGTGAAAGGGATACGAAGATTTAAAAAACTACAATGGGGTAAAGGTTTACTTCTAGAGAAACCCCCAGAATTATATTGCCTCGGGGGGGTTAGGCAAATAAAACCAGTTAAAATTTAGACCACCATAAAATTGTTAAAAGGAAATAACTTGAAGTTCCAAAAAACACTTTAAAAAAAGGGGAAAAAAGAAATTGAATCACAAGAGAAAATTCGTTAAAGAATATGCCCCTTGCTATAGAGAGGTTATTTTTCGAAGAAAAAGTGAAATTTTGGGTTCCAGAAAAGTTCACTATGTGGAAAAAAACCGCAATACAGAGGGTTTGTTATTAGAGTTCGACTGTAATTAAATAAAATTCAAATAAAGCTTTCTAACTTAAATATTTACAAACTATTGTTGCAAATTTGCGTGAGTGTAAAACAGCCGACGACTCTAATTAAATGATAAATAACAAATTTTTAATGAACAAAGAATAAACAAATGACTACACGAAGACAAATCGACGTATATACACAAAAAAATATTAAAAAAGATTATTTACAGTCATAGAAAAACAGACTCATTATACAAAAGCTTTACAGAGCTCAAGAAATGAGTCTCTAGAACAGTCATATAAAGGCAGATAAGGAACTCAGGCACATAAATTATCTCTGTCTTATTGCAGACAACGCACAAGCAGATTCTGAACTCCACTGACTGACCTCTGAGCTCCGTCGATCTATATATAGCTTCATGGAAATTTCCAGAAGGGTCAATTCAAGAGACTTCGAGGGCTCCCAGCATGTTTTTAAAAAATCTACCCAAAAAGGGCGATAAAGCCCCCCCTTCTGCTAACCCCCTTTTTTCCATTTTCTGGGCCCACATACCCTTTTTCTAGTTAGGGGAAATATGTTTTTCCTTTAAAACCCCTTTTTTCCCGCATAAATATATCAGGGAAAAAAACCCAAAAGGTGTATTTCACTTTGATAGAATGTAATTAAATTTAATGCTTAAAGCTTTTTTTTTCATTGATTTAAATAACTTCAAAACACAATCTACAACCATTCTCAGTTTTTTAACAGACTTGAGCTGAAAGATTTTTATTTCACTTAATCTTAAGCAAAATTTACAGACTTTACTAACCCGAACATTTTGATTAATCTACAACAAAAAAAATCTGAGCTAGATTCGTTACTTGGGAATTCAATGAGTTTCCATATTTATATTCAATCAGGACATCATCCAAACTTTAAGGTGTTATACTTTACAGCCTACTTTGTCTTGATCCCCAAGTCCCAGCTTTAAGTTATCAAAACACAATCTCTGACTTCTTATCGTATATTCACCACTGATAAAATAAAAATTGTCCGGGGAGAAATAAAACAGTTTCTTGAGGCCGTAATTTAGAAATGAAAAAACAACGAGCACTGTAAGGTTTTGAATGTTGTATGTAAATTAAGTGTGGCTGTACAGATGAGTGTTAAAGTAGCTTTCGTTTTCAGAAAGTAATCCCATTAAAGGGTCATTTATTTCTAACAAAGGTATATAAGAATATTTTTGGAAATGAAATTGATTTCAGAAAAGAAAAACTCGTTCAGTTTATTAGATAAAACTAATTTTATTTTTAACACCATTTTTTAGTGGTCAGTATACTTCCCGCCACCCACACATCAGGGCTGTTTATAAAAATAGGAAACTTGATGCTTTTTTTATAAAAAGAAATTTGTTCCATTGCTTTGACGTTTATATGATTTGCATTTCAAACGTCAAAACAATATCCATTTTTGAAGTGGATCATCAATGAGGACAAAACAAAATGGGTTGCTTACAACAATGTAAACTAAAAGAAATCATGGAGTAAAAAAAATAAGCCAACTCAAAGCCATTCGAAAATCAATATTTATCAATAAAATAAGTGATGCTGTCTGTTTAATAAGATTTCAAAAAAATTTGTTCGTTGGTTTTTTTTAACTCTCTATCGGACCCTGGAACCTACCACTATCAATTCTAAATTGTACTTTCATCAATCGAACATAAACTTAATGATTCACTCAAACAAAAAAGGGGAGAATTAATCAATAGAAAAGATATAGTATTTCCACCAAGACAATGCGGAACCTCAAGTAAGTTTCGTAACTCTCCTAAAGGGTTTCAACTCAATGGGAGTACTACTCCCGCTTTGTCCGATCTGGCACCTTAAAAATTTTTTTTTTCCGGTCCCCTACAAAACTTTTGAAGTTTTAAACCCTTTACTTCAGATGGGGACATCAAATATGACTTGGGTCAATTTTTTTCCTGGAAAAGAAGTTTTGTGAGCGTAAAATCAATGCAACAATTACAAAGATGGCAAAAGGTATTGGACAAAAATGGGGAGTATATAATTCATTAAAATATTTAAAATTCCCAATAAAAAAAATTGTCTTTCATTTTTTTAAAATGGGGAAAAATTTCCGAAAAACTCTTAAAAATGCCTGAAATCGTAAAAAAAGCTGATGAAAAAACATTTTTTTTTTGAAAAAAGAACTATTGTTTAAATGATGTTAAACTTGTACATTTATCCCATTCGACTGTTTATTGTGTGCATATAATAAAGTTTCTTTAAATAAATAAATTCAACTAAGAAACAAAAAAGTAACCATTGGACAAAACTAACTCGACATATTTCACCTTTCACAATCTACATTTGAGCATTTTAAAAAATTTCTCTACGGAGCTCAATCAACAATTTTATTCAACAACATTTTCACCTGAAACGAGTGCTGAAATCAGCTGATTTACATAGCCGTTCCACGAGAAAAAAGTTTTTATGAGTCCAAGGAACAGAAAGATCAGATTTCCCTTCGTAAAACTAATGATAAAAATGCTAATATTTTATTCAATCAAATGCTGTTTGCAGACAGAAGCAAATTTGATTTTTTAGTTTCACATGAACAGGGACGTTTTAAGCCATCGGCCAACTGAGCCCTGTCCCAGGCACTCAACATTAAGAGGGGATTTCATCTCATTTTTCACTCGGCCTCGACAAGATCATGATCCAAATAATTTTAATCTTCAAATGTTATTCCAGGACATATTCCTTTAAATATTTGGAATTTTAACTACATGCCAACTGGAAACAGTGACAAGACTACATCAATATGTTATGGCCGTCGTCCACATCTAGGCCTTAGAGCCTGTTGTTATTTCTGATGCCACCAGATCGAATTCATCAGATCGAGGCTCACGAAATTCATCTTGATAAGGGGCTAATGTTATGATTATCGTTAACCGTAGCTTTGAGCACCACACAGCTGACGGTACGATTGATTTTAAATGGGAACAATTGGGGAGTGATCAGAGGCTTCCCACTTCTGTTCTCTTTTCATTATTCATTCTTTTTTATTCATTCATTCTTTCATTATTCATTCAATCTTTCATTATTCATTCTCTCTCATCTTTTTATTATTCATTCTCTAGAGGACTTGCGGCTCGTCTAATATTTAGAATGCCCCTATGCTGCACAAGGACTATTCCTTTTCAAACATCCATGCCTTCCCCAAAATTTCGAACCGTACGGCACAGCAGTCAGCTTCACTAACCACTATACCGGACGGGAGGCAGACCTTAGCCTACGTGCATATACCATCATTACTCATTTAGTCTAAAGGTGGATATTGAATCGGGCCTAGGTTTGTGAGATTGTGAGCCATGCACAATTATTTGTTACGAGTTTATCATTTGTACGAATATTTCATAACGTATGCTATATAAAGTGTATTTAAAAGGGTCACAGGTGGGCCCTACTTTTGCATAAGGGAGCCGTGGGCCCCAAAAAACCGTAAGGTGTCACTGCTGATGTGTGTAAAACAGTATGAAGAATAAAAATAAACTTAATTCATAGAAAATTGGGGAAACGAATCATGAGGATGGAGGCATGCCTATGCATGTCAATATTAGATAATTTGGCATATATTTTATATATATATATATATAATGTACCCTTATGATATTGAATTTTTTTAAAGACGTTTTTTTTTACTGTAAGCCCAAAATGTATGAATTAGAAAAAAAAATTTTAAATCAAAACAGTGATCCCAAGCACAAGACTCTCAACGTGTACCTCTGGAGTCTCTATCACTGTCTAATCTAATAAAAATACAAAGCCGTCTATGATAGTAAAAAAGAAAAATTAAACATATACGGATAGAGCTGGAGATTACCGTAGAACATCTTGACATCAAATCGAAAAGCAACCAGACTAATCTTGACATTATAATGAAAAATAGGGATCAGTGAAGAATGGAGAGAGTCAGTGGAAAAATAAACGAATAAATTAGTAAGACATTTAGAATTTACTGCAAATATCTTGTTAGTATCAAAATAATAATTGCTGTACAGCTTTAGTTTGGTGCCTGATCACTTACATGAGGCAAATATTCGTTTATTTTCTGATTTTTAATTTATCTAGATAATAATTTTACTTTGTGTTGAAGATACTATTAATAATGTTTTTAAAGAATAAATTAAATATTGAAACACGCATTGTATGTTGCTTTCCCTGCAGTGATATACTGCTTTTGGAAAACTGAGATTTACAGGAAAAGTGCGTTTCCTAGCATGAATTTGAATATTGTGGCAACTCTAGAAGGTGTGAGCAGGGTTACCAGATTTTGACTTCATCGTCTTTGGCGACAAAAAGTCTCTAGAATCGATCTTTCTGGTAATTTCCATGAGAAAAACAGAACTTTGAGACAACAGTCAGTTATTCGAGTTCAGAATCTGCTTGTGCGTTGTCTGCAATAAGACATATCGATTTTATCTGTCTGAATTCCTGTTCTAGCGAGCCGTTTCTGGAACATTGTAAAGCTTGTTTATAAAAAGAATTCGTTTTACCCATTGTAATTAATCTGTTACAATATTTCTCTTTGTGTATATGCGTCCATTTGTATTTGTGTAGTTATTTGTTTGTCTCTTCCGATTAATGAATTTATTATCATTCAATTAATTGGAGTCATCGACTATTTTTCACACCCACGCAAATTTGAAGCAATATTATTTTTAAAATATCCCATTGAAATATATCAAATTTTATTGAATCTATGATGCTATTTCATTGAAATTCAGAAGTGTTCGACCCCTTTTCAAATCTATTCTATTGTTCTTTTGATAACATGGTTCCATTATGATTTCAAAACAGATGTTTTTAGAAGACGATGATTCTGCATGGATAATGTTCTGATTGGACAATAAAAAGTTACCAGAAATTATCCTTTTTAAGCATCTAAATAAAAAAATAAAAGAACTTAAAAATCTGAAAGAGGCACCTGATACTTTTAATCCATGACGAAGACAATCATAAGCCGTCTGGATTTCTGGCGATCCAGGGATTTCACCCGCAACAGTAGTGGGATCTTTCACAACACAGAGGCCCGGATGCGATCCTTGCCCTGAGGAAAGAAACAAAAATGAAATATTCCGGAATCAACATGTGTACATCGTAATGTTTATAACCAATCAATATTGAATTGTTATTTCGTGTTTTCTGTAATAATCATTTGGCATTTTATTTGAATATAACGTTTTTTATCTCCCTTTCAAATGAGCTACATTTCGGCGAGTGTGAGAATCATTTCATTGGTGGTACCATCTAGCGGCAGCTTCCGCTACCAAATTTTTAACGCTTGAATTTATTTAATTTAAGCTCTCGTTTGAATGCTAAATATTGCTGCGATTTTATTTTGCCAGAATACCACAGAGCCAAATTCATGTTCAAGGTCTTTTGATATTAATATGCGTGCCTGTGATTTTCACATCCAGAAAATCCATCGATTCTAGCCTGGATCGAGCCCGCAGCCTTATGCTTATGAGGCGAGCACGTTACCTCTATACCACTAAGCCGACTCTGTAAATAACTTTGAATGAAAAAGTTCTTAATCATGTATATAACGCTGAATGATAAAGACAGTAACGTCAAGACAAAAGTCTGAAATAAATAAAAAATGAGAAATTGTTTTATAAATATCATGAGCATAAATGTCTACAACAATCAGATATCACAATGAGGGAGTGTTTATTAACATCTAACTGTAGAGCAACACCAGGTGTTGAACTACGATCATGTGACGAGCAAGACACCTGAGCTGAAAACCTAACTCTCTACCTGAGCTTCCCTACCCATGTAAGTACTTTCAGACTCGAAAGCTTTCACGGGCATCATTCCCTCAACACAGCAAGTCTTGAACGGTATTAGGGCTAAAACTCATAACACGCGGGTCATGAGCCCGTGACTGACCTCTAGGCTACCGTGGGCAAAATCATGCATCAGACAATTAAGATATATTATTATGTACTCAAAAAGGTAATATAGTTTCTTACAACAATATATCATAACAACTTTATTAAAGTTCCCATCTATCCCATCTTCCCATTTTAAATTCACGACAGAAATTTTAATTCTACAGATTTTCTAATCGTTTCTTATATCTAGATACAATTAAAATTATTGAAATTCATTCAATGTTCCTTTGTGTATGGCTTATATTTTTTAATACTATCAATACTTTAGTTTGATAATAGACATTTTATAATAATAGTACACGTAGATCAGTGGTTTTCAAACTTTTTCGATTCTCGGAACCCTTAGAACCATAAAAAGTTTTTGTAGAGAATCCCGTTCCATACTTAGAAGAATGTATCTTTAAAATATCATTTAAAGTAGATCAACGTGTTATAAGTACTTTAAGTAATAGAAATTAAAAGGTATTGCGTATGTAACTAAACATTTTATATATAAATCTAGTTATAATATAATTTACTCATTAACAATATTAATATGGGATCGCAAAGTGTCACCTACCCAATATAATAACTGGGATGTGTGTTAGCATTTTTTTATACAAACTGTCGAAGTCTTGGTCTATTAATATTATCTGCAGACGCATCTCATACTATGTGTTCAATTTGTTTTTATATTTCGTTTTTGTAGCCTTTCACGTTGAGAAATATTTTTAACTTAAATACATTACTCCGAATCGCATTAAATGTTTATAGCTGCATGAGAGAGCTTTATTTTGCATGAATTTTTTTTTATTTTTTATTTATTTATTTATTTTTTTGCAACCTAAAGCTTAGGAACTGTTCTTGCTTAAATTTAGATTTTAACATCGGATCTTTTGATATGCCGATAAGTTGTCCTCTCACTTCTTCGTTATAGGTGTTTTTTCCACAAATGAAAAAAGGTGTATTTGCAGTTTGAAAACTATTTAATTTACAAAACATTGCACTAACGACTATAAAATTATTTCGTGGAACTGGGGTAGAATACAATAGAATATTCGCAATCTAATTGGAAGTACATATAAAGAAAAAATACTTTAAGATACTTTTATTTTATATTATAATAAAAATTTAAAAAGTACTATAAAATAAAGTAATGTATTAATAAAAAATATTCAGTTTTCAATTACTGGAATGAGTTTTAAATGCTTGTGGTGGTACAAATTTCATAAAGATTATGAAATTATTTAGCACACACATTTATAATTTTCTTTTCAATTTTTAATGTGGCTCGTTGAACCCCTGGGTATGCATTGGGAAACCACAGGGTTCCTTGGAAAACAATTTGAAGACCACTGACGTAGATAAACAAAATGCACTTGATTTCAAAATTCTCGCATTATATAAAATTATTATTATTTGTTTTGAATAACTTTTTGTAAAACCGTAAAACTTTGACATCTTGACCCAATTTTCAAATTTGTAATTCTATCTGGATTTTACATAAAAAAAGCCCCATTCAGTTCGAATTCAAAGAAAAATGATTTGATTGTTTTTTATCTGTGAGGGGCTCAGGGTTTTTTTCATTAACATGTCCCTTTGGGGTTCTTTTAAGGCCAGGATTAATGGCAATTTTTTTAAACCAAAACCCAAAAATAAAAACATGAATATAAGATGTTAATAGCTTTTAAAATCAGAAGTTTGAGGTGAGAGGGAAATTTTGGGGGAATGTTATGATAGAGGGGTATAGATTTGAAGTGACAGCCAACAGAGGTTATCCAGAAGATAAGTTTTGGGCAAGGTGCATACCATAGCCCCTCAATGATTAATTGAGATTGGGGGTTAGATATTGATAGTGGTCCGAGTTACGTTATTTCATTATTTATATTGTGTGTTTTGTCATCGTAGATTCTCTCACATATATTATTATCATCTAATCTGTTAAACGTTTACGTTTAAGTTCTTAATAAAGCTATATTAAGAATATGGATACGTCTAGTTTTTTTTTTTGTTAATCCTACACCTTTAACTCACGCAGATAATCAAGGAGAAGGGTACCCTAGGAGGCAATTTCACAATCATATCCCCATCATGATTTTTTAGCTATCATGAATTAATATAGTAAGATAACAATGAAATAAATGAATAACACAATATTAAATAGTTGGGCAAAATATTAAAAATGCACTTAGTAAAGCAGATATGTAATTGGCCTTTTGACATTTTTATTGAAGAACTCCCTCAATACATAACATTCAGTAACGGCATGATTTCTTGTGAAATGTTTTCGCCTTTAAAAGTTTACAATTAGAAGCTATACAAGGTTTTTTACAATTCCTTTCAAGGTTTCGGAGAGCTGTAGTAAAAAATATAAAACGAATGAACAGCAAAAGAGAACATATCAAGAATGTAGAAAAAAGTCCAGTTTAATTTACATGTTTTATAGGTGCTCTATATGTGAACCTTTGGTTACACGGCATGCATCGCTGCGATAGTCTAATTCCTGCCACACTCTCCTCGACATTTTATTATCAACGTTATTGACAGCACGTATTGTGCTTTCGTGCAGTTCTGCATCCTCACGTGGCAAAGGGGCACGAAAACTGGATCGTATGTAAAAGGTAAAGTTTTCCGGATAACTCAAGCTGTCAGTAACGTTGATACAACCATGTGGAATACGGTTTGAGACTATCGCGCCAATGTAATCCACCTTTACTAAGACCTAAGAAGTGCATACTAAAAGAAACATACTTGTGGAACATTGATGCCAGCTAAACTGGAAACCGGTTGGGCAGTAACATCTAGAAAAAGTTAGAAGTAGCTAGTACCCTACAAAAGTCTACCTACTCCTGCTTTAATCAGATTAAAATTTAAAAAAAAAAAACATTTATAATGTATGTAAGGAGAGAATGAATGTTTTTCTTTTAAGAAAATGAGATAGTTTTAGTGAAATTGTTACATATATATAAAAGCAGCTAAGAAAATTGTAATTGTCCGTACAAAATCCAAATATGTCTAATCTACCAGAGGTATGACTGTTCTTTATCTTTACGTGGATTATAGAATCATTTCTCCGTAAAAAAAATTCGCGCTTACAAAGAACAAAACATCAACTTTGATTTCGTGACGAACGTTTTCACCCGGAAGCTCAATAATTCATTATTATTCCATGAATAAAAAAGTGTTACCTTTTACATAATCAACATTTTCAAATATTTGATAAGGACCTCCTTATCTCTACCTAGATGTAAACGGTCTGAACTTTCACAAAGCCATAGGCGAAAAGCCATAGTCCGTGTTTTACCTGAACGATAAACACACAAACGAGAATTGGAAACGATACAGTGAGAAAGTATCCACGCGCGGATCGAGCCTCCTCTTTTTTTCAGATAAGGATAAGAGCTTATTTGTGTTTGCTATCAGATAAGGGAAACTTTTTGCTGAGTAAGCACTCCAATTTGAATAAATGTGGTATTTTTATTAACTTTTTTTACACACTAACGAAATCTCATTTTATTCAGAGAGAGGAGCTGAAACTCAACAGAAAACTTTTTCGCCGTGTTCGTTAACACTAGAACGTCCATTGGTGTCGATTACACACCGAAGCCTGTTTAGTTTGTTCTCCTTTCCACATTTTTTGGAGGGGAATTTGAAAATGTTTTAATGTATAATCATTTTCCGTGGTGATTACACAAAAATTTTTATGGTTCTAAGTTAATTAAAAGAGATTTAGCATCTAAATATATATACCTAGAACATCCTCTGGTGTCGTTTCCACGCCAAGGAAATATATTTATAAATAGCTGCCGTTCAGCAAAAGATAGCTCACTTAGTAGATACCATTATCGCTCAGCTTCGCTGATGCTACAAAGGAGCCATAAGCATATCCCACCAAAAAAAAAATTTCAAATTTACTTTTAGTGAATTTTTCTTCCAAAACCCCTTTCTTAAAGTAGAGTTTGTGTTTGTATGTGGGAAATTGCCAAAAGAAGTGATATGCAGCCAATCATAAAAAACCATTTTCATTCATGTTTAAAAAACTGCACTTGGCAACATTTTTTTTACTTGGCAGAACGGGTACGGTAATGATAGGGGAACGGTTTTAAGAAAAATTCCACTCTGAATGTGGAAATCATTAGGATGTTGCTGCGATTTTTAAAAATCTCGCTTTTGATTTATATGACCTACAGACTTGAAGTTAATGACTTTTTAGAAAATTTTGTAATTATGTTTACAAGTTTGCAAAAGTGTTATAAAGTGAAAAATTTTCTATAAAATGGTTACCGATATTTCGTGAATTATGCCAAGTAAAGCCTTACATACAAAAAAGGTTAGGATAACGGATTTCAAATAAATCACAAGAAAAAAATTTGTTTAATGTTTACGAAGAAGTACAGAGCCGTATAACAAAATTTTCCAACTTTCAACAAGAAAATATTTGATATGCATAGGGTTGTATTCTCTTTGAATAAATATTGTGTGTGAAATCTGAAAAATCTCAAACTTCTCTCTCTCTCTCTTTGAATAACTGCAGTTTATTTGATAATGCCAAAAACAAATGGAATATTCCTTATAATTTTCTCAATTTTAATCGCAGCGAATTAAAATTACTATCGTTATTAATAGTTCAAAAGAAACTAAATTAAGATGTTAATAGGGACTAATTTATCAACTTACTATCCTAAAATAAAGTTTTCATACTATGGAATTCAGTGATCAATGGTTTAATTAGCCCATATTCTAATATTCACCAGCTTTAGGAGATATTTGTGGAAAAACTTATTAGGGGTTGTACATTAAATTAATCACGTAAACGATTTATGTGTAAAAAGTTCAATATTTTTTTAACAATTATATATTTAAAAAGGTTTCTTCTGATTTTCTTAAATATTAATATTCTTGTTTTATACACAATATAGACATTTTTAATTAATGTTACTCGCTTAAAAATTGAATAAATAACTAATAGTATTTTTCTCTTGTTTGCGAACTAGCGCAGAGATAATTAAAAAACTCAAAATAATATACCGCCCCTTAATTCTGTCCTCTTTTTTAACCGTTTAAACTTGCACCACAAGCTTTTGAGGTAATTTCTGTAAAATTTGTATTTGCAGGTTTTAAAATATGAGGAATCTGTAAAAAAATTCTAAGCAAACTTTGGATGTCACAGTTTGCGTTTTTTCATAAATGTATTTAAAAATTTAGATATCCTGTACTTTTTTAATTCCTTCCTACCAATAGTCACACTCTCATATATTTATTTGGTTTATCTTGGTGGAATTTTCAATCAAGTTGATAAAATACATTTTGTAAAAGCTGCCCACTGAGTTGAAATTTTATATACATGATTATTTTGGATGACAGTATTGTGCACTGAATTATGATAAATAAAAACACTGACAAATCCATTATCTAAAGAATTTACAAAAACAGCTGCATGTTTGCATCATTTCTTTTGGAAAAGATTTCGTGTCAAAACTTGAAAGTAAGTGTTTTTCTCATCGTTTTAAAAAACATTCAGTTGAATCGAAATTTTATAGACACGTTTGCCTTTAGATGACACATGATACCTCTTTTAATGATACTATATAAAAATTAATTCTCACCACTCCTTAAAAGATGTGATTCTTGTCCCATTTATATACATAGTTTTATATAAATTGTAACTATTTAACAAAAGTTGCTAAAATTAAATTTTTTCTTTTGTTGATCTAAGTAGGAATTGACTTATAGAAAAAGTTTTTTATGTTAATACTTGTTTTATATTTTTTCAGAATTGTAGGAAAGAAAATGTGCATATATATATTGTGACGTCTACGATTGGGGTGAACCTCACCCCTATTCATTCAAGGAAGTTTTATGGCCCCAAACAGACGTTGGGTGACAAGAGTGGTGCGCCGCTGGGTCATTGTTTGTTGTTTGGCCTCGGACAAGAGCTAGACACGGGTCTTGAATTTATGAATGGCTAAAAGAATGCCGCTACGTATTAGGCATTCCTGTATGAAAGTCCTGAATAGGCGAAGTCTGCTGAAAGTCCATGCCTAGGAGAATAGCCATGAGGCCCAGGTGGTGAGATGAATGGAAATTCTCTGTGGTTGATGAGAATTATGGCGCCCTTGGGACCGCATGACGAGTGAATGTGTTTGTGTTTGCCGCGCAAATGGGAGACGAAAGTGGCCTGGGGACGAGGGGCAGACCTTTTTTTACCTGCCAATGAGAGGGGAAGACGAGGGCGTGTGGCGGGACCCGCCCTGGTGCGTTTAAAAGGGGTGAATTTTGAGGACGGACTTTGAAGGAAGAAACTTGGATGAGGCCCCTGATGGAAACAGAGGATAGAGCCCTGGAGTGAGATGGACGGAGCCCTGATGGAAACAGAGAACCATGGTGCAACCGAGAGGAGCCCGGAAAGCAAGTGATTGTCGAGTGCCTCTGGAATAAGGATTGACCTCCAGTAGGAAAATCGTCCGCCCCGGCTTGGCATAGTTATTGGACTTTAATAACATATGAAGCCGCTTCAATACTGTTTAAATTTTAAATGAGGCTGTGGACAAATTTTCTGTTTTCTAACTACTAACGATGTTACAGCTATATATATATATATATATATATATATATATATATATATATATATATATATATATATATATATATATATATTAAATTATGGTAGTGGTGGGATCCGGCATTTATAAATAGATGCCCGAATCCTCTTAGTTTTATTGAAGATGGAGAAAAAGGCCAGCCATGTGCGAATGTGATGAGAGAATTTTAATGCCTGCCTGATTTTGGGAGCGCTGACTTCAGTAAGAGGTTTCTGTTCCCAGCAGTGATGAAGCATGCTCGCCTGATTTTTGGAATTGCCTGCCGCGAGATGTTTCCCGGTCCTGCGCCGCGTGCCAGTTTAGCATGTTCCCCGCCCCGGTTTTAACCCGCCCGAAGTGGTTCTGGCGGTCCGTGCCGCCCGCTCTGTTCTTTAGTGGTCGCCTTTCCGTGGCAGTTCCCAGTGTCAAGACGTCAGTGAGTTCCCGCGCCTGTTTGTGAGAAGCGGTTTTTTAAGAAGTATCAAAAGTGTGTTATATTCCCTGAGTGTTCCTAGTGTCTACGTCAAAATCTCAAGTGAGTCTTTCTCTCGGCAGACTATTTTCTACTACAACTGAGCACATATTCTTTTGGTACAAAATGTTGAGACAGTTAAAATATAAAAGACTGTATGTACCTCAGTAAACAATAAGAGACCAGAAAGATTTTGAGTTTTGTATGAAGTGGCAAATGTGTGCTATATTTGCCTCTTTTGTTTTTGAGTTGTGAAAGTTAAAGTACAGTAGCCATACCTTTATGTAAAGCTAAGCACAGCAATTTCGTGCAGTGGGTATTGTTGTAGTCCAGGATTTGTGAAATTAAGTATACAGTAGTTATACTTCCTTGTTGTGTTGGTACAATATTGTGTAGGAATATTGTTAGTTATAGATTTGTGAAATTTGGTATGCAAGTTATACTTTGTTGTGCTACAACATTGTGTAGGACATTGTTGCTGTATGTTATAGATTTGTGAAAATTAGTATTCAGTAGCTAAGTACTGTAGCGCTGAGGTACAGGGTTGAGTGGTGTTTATTGTGTTGGCTTTAGATTTATGCACATTTGTAAAATATGTGCTAAGTCTAGATCTAGTGTATTGTTAGTTTACCTGGAGTCTGCATAATTTTGTAACGACAAGCTTCAGACCACAGTGTATTAGTGCATCATGCATGTTTCTGTTAAGAGAAAGAAAAGACGTAATGTTAGAAGTGAAAGAATTAGGGTAGAAGTCGATGACACTTAATTCCAAGCATGGAAATTAATAAGACCTCATCGCAAGTAAATACTATAACGATGTGAAGTAGCTAAATATTTAGAAAGCGAGTGTAGTATTTTGGATGCGCGTAAATTAAGGAACGCGAAGAACGGCGCGGAAATTAAGGGAACGCGAAGAACGTGAAAAAAGGGTACTAAGGAACGCAGAACGTGAAAACGGGAAATTAAGGTATTCGATATTTGCATCAGCTAGATAATTTGAAAGTTTAAAAGAGATCTGGTCGCACCCAGAAATAAGTTAAAAGAAAAATGAATTGAAGTCAGGGAATAGGATTAACAATCTCGCAAATGTTTATTGTGGTCAGGAAACGTACTGTAGTAGGGCGCCAGCGAACCGGTTAGTCAGGCCGTTATTTAACCTGGTAGTCAATAAAGCGTGGAGAACGCCACGTCCTGCGATTTTGAAATTTATAAATTTGTCCCCCCTGTGTGAGTAGGCGGATTGAACGTTTTCCAACTTTCTAAAGTAAGAGGGATGGTGTTCGCAGCGCTTAAACAGCAAATTTTATACTCTTTAAAAAGGGAAAGAAATCAATGTGGATAGAATTACCATTGTGCGTGTTGTATGGGCCGTTTGCGGCGTGGGTGCAAAAGTTAAAGCAATCGCTTTGTGTGTGCAAAAGCTGCAAAGAAATTTTAATGAAATAGGAGATGATTCTTTAGAATTGATAGGAAGATAAGGGAAATAGTGAACCCTGAAATTTTGAGTTGTGAAATGAATGCGAGAAAAGAAGATACCAGTATGACGTTAACGTGGGTGGTGAACAGCAGTTAACAGTGAATCGTGAAGGTTTTCGAATCATACAATGGCTAAGATAGCTGGGCAGTTAAATGGAGGAAAAGGAAACAAGCGTGCTTCATGCTGTGCTGGGGAGGGGTTTGAGAGAGGTGAGTTAACAATGCGTTTGTCTCTCTCAAGTTCAAAAGAGATTGATAGGAACAGTTTAGAGACGGATAATAGGTCTAGCTTTTAGTTCAGAATTTAATTTCAGATAGATTTACCGCGAGAAAGAGAGGTGCACCATTTATCGTCTCAATTTAATAAAAAACTGTACCGTAAGCAGCCGAATTTGGCAAATTTGGTTAGGAAGAATAGCCTCGAAGGGAATAGTGAAAGATTCCGGAAACTCTCTATTCGGTAAAGCTTTACGGCGGATTTTAACTTTCTTGTATGCTGTAAGGGAAAGTCAAATGTATTTTAGATTACCGCCTGATCGAAGTAACTATTTAAGAATGATTAACACTAAAAGGAAGAAGGGTTTCCTCTCATATCCTGGAAGATTTCTTTTAAGGCAGAAGGATAGTAATTTAAATACGGGGAAAAGCCGTTTAAAATCAAAACTTGTTGTACATCCCAAATGTTAATTAGTTCGCCGCCGAGAGGATAAAGAGTATCTTTTTAGACTTAGATGTAACGGATGGGGCAGTCGAACCGTAATTTCGCCTGTTGTTTGGTTAGAAGAGTGAACCGATAGCAGTATCCACGTATTAAATGTATTAAGTTTAGGGAATTGAACCAGGTGACGCGAGCCGAAATTTATCTTTTATTAAAATGTGAAGGTTTTGTAGAAAAAGAATAACGTACCGGGTCACTGTACTGAATTGTGGAAGTGGTATTTTCATCGTTCTCTGTGATGAGTTATCCGAGCCGTGCATGCGTTATGCCGTTTGGCATGTACATTATTAAGAAAGTGAGGTTTGGTTTGTGCGGGCTTCTTCTTATGCATGTAAATTTAACGACACGTTGCGAGGATGGTGTTGCTGGAGATTGGCGTATCCCGAATGGTCGATATAGACATTCTGATGCAGATTTGGAAAAAATCGTGTAAAAAGCAGCTTGACTTTGTATTAAAGTGGCCGGAGTTGGATTGGGGTCCGAAGTCGGATCGACCTGTAAAGGTAAATTAGAGCCGTCGGAAAATTTGTTCCATGCACCTAATATAGATCTCTTAGTAAATTCCATTGCATGAGCTAATGAAATATGTTAATTATATTCCCCAATTAAAAGTGTCTAATTTTCCTCAATAACTAACGTAATGGAAGACAATACCATGAATTTTAATAACTTGTCATAATGAGCAGAGAATGGCTACCGAAAGCCAAAATTTAAACTTAATTTAGAAGGTCTTGATTTAAAACCTCTTAACTCTAAAAAAAAATTTGTTTTAATGTTATTTGCAAAGCTTGGAATTTATAGGATGTTTATTTTGTTTATTTAATATCGTTGAAATTAGTTGATAAATGCTAAATTTTGGGATCACTGGTGCTGGGCACCAATATCTGTAGAGTGCTGAGTGTTTGTGTAAGGTGAAGGATATTATGTGTTATTGAAAATCTTTTGTGTCTCTTATTATATGGTGTACGCTCACAGATGTTTAACACAACTGATTGAGCCGATTTAATGTATCAGAATTCAGTAAATATACTGGAGTTTACTTGATTTAATTTCAAAACCCTGCAAATTTAAGGTGTGATGTAACTTACAGAAAAAGGGAAAAGACCCAAGATTTAGGATTTAAGTTTTAGTTGTTGCTTTGCTGTTTTATAGGAATTTTGATTTATTTATTTTTCTAAACTTTTGATTGTATTTGTTACTTGGATTGCTTCGTCCTGGTCAGTCCTATTGATAAGACAACCTTTCGGTGTGAAAATGTTAAGAACTGAACTAGCCTGAGGCCAGAGCAGTCCAGTGAAATGGACTTTCAGGGGAAGGAGTTGTGACGTCTTCGACGGGGTGAACCTCACCTCTCTTTATTCATCTGGTGCTTTATGGCCCCAAACAGACGTTGGGTGACAAGAGCAGGTGGCCATGGGGCTTCCGCTTGTTTTTTGTTTGAAGCCCCGGACAAGAGCAGACATCGGGGTCTGAATTTACTGGCTAAAGAATGCTGGTGATAACAGGCATTCCTGCATGAAACCTTGAATAGCGAAGCCTGCGTATGAAAGTCCATGCTCAGAGAGAATAGGGCTTGCTCCAGGTGGTGAGATGAATGGAAATTTCAGAAGTTGGATGAGAATTATGGCGCCCTTTGGATTCCATAGACAGACGAGTATCGTGGTTTGTGTTTGCCGCGCAAATGGGAGACGAAAGTGGCCCGTAATTTGAGGCAAACCTTTTTGAATCTGCCAATGAGGGGATGACGAGGGGCGTGTTGTGGACCCCGTCCCTGGTGTTTAAAAAGGGGTGAATTCCTTGTGGACTTGACGGAGAAGGGAAGAACTTGAGAGAGCTCCTGATGGAAACAGAGGGATAGAGCCCTGGAGGGGAGATGGACGGAGCCCTGGATGGAAACAATAGAGAACCATGGAGTAAACTGGAGAGGAGGCTCTAAAAAAGTGTGCGGATTTATTTGCGCGCCTTTCGAATAAGGATTGACCTCCAGTGAAAAGACTGTCCGCCCGGTTTGGCATAGTTATTGGACTTTTTAATAACACATGAAGCTATTAAATACTGTTTAAATTTTAAAATGAGGCTGTGACAAATTTTCTTGTTTTCTAACTACTGACGACGTTACAATATACATATGGTGTAAGCACCTTTTAAAAATTTTGAATAGAATATTGTATACAGTTGAATGCTTACCTCTTAATTAACATTCGTTAGCGGACGCGTTTTTAAAAATCTCATAACTCTTAGGCTTATTCAACATGAGAAACCAGATACATCAAAAACAAAACGGCATCTACGATGAGAAACTCTTTTTTCTAAAAGTTAATTAACAATATTAATTAATTGTAATCCATAAATAACGTAATTTAGTTCCCTTAAATCATCAATATTGATACCAATTTTTTTACATTATAATAAAAATTATGCAAAGTGGGGTTTTTTCCAATCTTATCAGAGTTCTAGAGAATCCTCACGTGTTTTTTCACTTGTTTTTCATAGATTGTTACATATTTGTCTGTTTAGTTGTTATCTCATTTCTTTTCTCGGACTTTTTTGTTGCACTCGAATTAGATAAGAACACATATAAGAGTGGCAATCGTATACATGAAAGGGTTATACAATTAAAATTAGTAATGTTTTTATAATTCTTATTCTTAAAAACGTGTAAACTAAAAAAGTTCATCCCTTATAAAGAACAAGTAATATGGAGAAAAAAAATTTTAAGTCAATTCCTACTTAGGTCAACAAAGAAACATTTTTATTTTAGTTACTTTTTATCAAATAGTAACAATTAATATATAAATGAGTATATACATATGACAGAATCACAATATTAAGTGACAAGATAGAGAAAGCGATTTTCCTTGCAATTTTCCATTTTCCTTTCTATATATGGTGTTGGACTGCATTTTTTTGTTTGACACTATTTATTCCTTAATTAAATTTAACTATTCAAATAAAATAGTATAGTAAAAAAGAAATTAAATTCTCGTAAATTAGACTAACCAAGGTGGGATTCGAACTCACGACCTTCGGATTAGAAGTCCAACTCTCTATCCATTGGGCTACGAGGACGTAAAGAACTGGTTTCTTGTGGCGTTAAGTTGACTATTATTATTTTTGTTACTATTAATTCATTTTTAATTTAATTAATTAATTAATATTTTAAAAAACTGTATTAACACCAAGTGTCATCCTCTACAAGTTTTAAAAAATGTATTTGAACTTGAAGGGATGAATAGAAAGTATATTATTAACGATAGAAAATTTGAACACGATATATATATAGGGAGAGAGTGAACTGTCTAAAATAGAGCAGGAATTGAAAAAGCATGCTAAAACTACATTTATTTTATTGCCAATGACATTTTCATAACAACCTGATACATTTTATAAAATTTACTATTTCTTGTTGAGCCGCGTTGGTGTCACAAGTCTTGTGAACGTATTTCGTAATCATGATCCAGTATTGTTGACTGCAGCTGAACTGAAACCTCACTTTCATAATTTCACATCTCCCTCGATACTTTAAAGCCCAAAATCTTTTGAACTGTAGCAGTCTCCCATTATTCCGCACGAAGGATATTGTATAAAATCAGAAGTTGAATTAATTTTTAAAAACTGACTTTGAATGCTCGCACATAATCTGTTTATTTGCTAGATACAGTCAAACCTCCAAATAACGAACCTCTCTTTTGTGAACATTTTCCTGGAACTAAGAACATTTTACTATTTTCTTCGTAAATTAACCTCCAAATAGAGAAGTGCAATTTCTATTTAACGAACTTTTCTCTTGTGATTCGATTTTTTTCCATCCTATTTTTAAAATATTTCAGGAAATTTTTTGAAATTATTCTCTTTTAGCACATTTATGGGGATCAAAGACCTTGATCTTTAACCAGGTGCTTAACTCCCATAGAGCAATGAAATAGCCGTAATTTTTCAAACAAAAAACTCAAGCAAAATTAAAAGATTTTGTCAGTAATTAAATGTAAGGATGCATGTACTAGTAGTGTGTTTGCTTAAAATTACTGGTTATAAAATAATGTATGTTTTAAATAACTGTAGGCTTAAAATTTTTAAAAATGTTGTTAAAAAAAAATTACCCAACTTTAATATAAAATTATATTTTTTAAAGTTGAAAATACAGCGTATTCCTGGATAATGTCCCTCCCCCTGTTCTCCTTGCGGATTTATTTTTGATGGGTTATAAAATGAATAGATATTAATTTCCAAAAAAAGTGTGAATAATTACTCTTTTTAAATAACATATAGTGTTAATGAACTTAAAACTTGTTTTACGTGATCTCCAAAATGTATTGTTATTAAATTTATTTAACAAATTTTCCTTATAACGAACTTATTTTCGGGATTTAGCGATCGTTAAAATAGAGGTCCGACCTGTATTTTAAAAATTTTAATTTCAATATCACATTTTCCTGAAAACCTAGTACCCTAAAAAAAGCAAACACATTTCAGTCTTCAAGTTTCCTGACCCAAGCTTAGTGTGGCTGCAATAATCCATGGGTTCATAGTCACGAACTTCGTGGCTGCGCATTAATTTTGTCAGGTCTGGTATTTTGATGTCTGGATTTATCACCTCAAGGGCTGCGGTAGTATGGCAGACACGTCATAAGCTCTCGAGCCCAGTACCAAATTTAAAGACCCACCGTGTAGGGGGCGATGCACGTTAAATCTGTCGAAAGCTCAAACGCGCTGTCTTCCTGTTGGTGTGTGGTGTGGTGGTAGTTAGGACAGGGCCCCTGCAAAGTCTTTTTTCCGAAATTGCCCCCATGATGCGGGGTGCGTTACGCCACTGACATCGGGTTTAAACTTCAGCCCAAAAAACAACTCGGGCCGCGGGGTTTTTAAACCCGATCTCCAGACTGCTGTGGTCTAAAAAAGAGAAAAATTTGGCTAAAATTTTGAAACCCCCTTTTTAAAAATTTCTAATTTTTCTGGAAAGGTTTCAAATACATACTGATTTTTTGAAAAAATGGTTTTTTTCAAATTATTGCATGGGTCAGCATTTAATTTATCATGTCGGGAAATAATTACCTCATGCCGTAAAAATTTTGAGCAAACACATATAAGAGTGGCAATGGTACACATGAAGGGGTTATATAATTAAAATTATGAATGTTTTTATAATTCTTATTCTTAAAACTGTAAACAAAAAAATCCCCCAAAAAGAACAAGTTCGGAGAAAAAAAAAAAGTCAATTTCTCGGGTCAACAAAGAAACAATTTTTTTTTGTTATTTTTTTATAAAATATCAATTAATATATAAAAAAATTTTGCATATGAGGGGAACCCCAATATTAAGTGACTAATAAACAAAGCGATTTTCCTTGCAATTTTCCATTTTTTTTCTATATATGGTGTTGGACTATATTTTTTGTTGTTTTATTTTTATTCCTTAATTAAATTTAATTTTTCAATAAAAATAGAAAAAAAAAAAATTCTCAAAAATTAGACTAAAAAGGGGATTCGAACTCACGACCTTCGGTTGGGGCCAACCTCTATCCATTTGCTGACGTAAGAACGGTTTTCTTTCTTTTTACGCTATATTATTTTTTGTTACTATTAATTCTTTTTTTTAAATTTAAATTAAATTTAAAATTTTAAAAAATGTTTAAAACCCCAAATGTCTCCCTAAAGTTTTAAAAATGCATTTGAACTTGAAGGATGAATAGAAATTTTTATTAACGATAGAAAATTTTAACACATATATATAAGAGAAGTAAAACTCTCTAAAATAGAGCAAAAAAAAAGCATCTAAATCTACATTTATTTTTTCCAATGACATTTCAAACCCTGATACATTTTATAAAATTTACCATTTCTTGTTGAGCCGCGTTGGTTTCACAAGTCTTGTGAACGTATTTCGTAATCATGATCCAGTATTGTTGACTGCAGCTGAACTGAAACTTCACTTTTTCATAATTTCACATCTCCCTCGATACTTTAAGGCCCAAAATCTTTTGAACCATTATTCCGCACGAAGGATATTGTATAAAATCAGAAGTCGAATTAATTTTTAGAAATTGACTTTAAATGCTCGCGCATAAACTGTTTATTTGCTAGATACAGTCAAACCTCCAAATAACGAACCTCTCTTTTGGGAACTTTTTCCAGAAACTAAGAACATTTTACTATTTTCTTCGTAAATTAACCTCCAAATAGAAAAGCGCAATTTTTTTAACGAATTTTTCTCTTGTGATTCGTTTTTTTTTTCCACCCTTTTTTTAAAATATTTCGGGAAATTTTTGGAAATTATTCTCTTTAAAATTTATGGGGGTCAAAAGTTGATCTTTTTAACCCGGTGCTTCCCCTAGAAATGAAATAGCCGTAATTTTTTTTAAACAAAAAAAATCAACAAAAAATTAAAAAATTTTTTTCAGTAATTAAATGTAAGGATGCAATATAGTGTTTTCTTAAAATTTCTGGTTATAAAATAATGTATGTTTTAAATAACTGTAGGCAAAATTTTTAAAAAAAGTTGTTAAAAAAATTTTAACTTTAATATAAAATTATATTTTTAAAATTGAAAATACAACGATTCGGGTAATGTCCCCCCCCTGTTTTCCTTTCGGATTTATTTTGATGGGTTTTTAAAAAGAATAGATATTATTTTAAAAAAAGGAATAATTACTCTTTTTAAATAACATATAGTGTTAATGAACTTAAAATTTGTTTTACGTGATCTCCCAAAATGTATTAAAAGATAAATCTCTATTTAACAAATTTTCCTTATAACGAACTTATTTTCGGGATTTAGCGATCGTTAAATAGAGGTCCGACTGTATTTTAAAATTTTAATTTCAATATCACATTTTCCCGAAAACCTAGTACTTAAAAGCACAAACACATTTTCAGTCTTCAAGTTTCCTGACCCAAGCTTAGTGTGGCCGCAATAACTAAGGGGTTCATAGTCACGAACTCGTGGCCAGCATTAATTTTGTCAGACCATAGCTTCGAGTGTCTGACGACACTCAAGGGGCTGCGGTAGGCATGGCAGACACGTCATAAGCTCGAGCCCAGTACCACTAAAGACCCACCGTGTAGGGGGCGATGCACGTTAAATCTGTCGAAAGCTCAAACGTCCTCCCGTTGGTGTGGTCTGGTAGTTAGGAGAGAGGGTGCCAGCTCAGGTGTCGTCCTCGTCACTTGACCATGGTTCAAAATTAATGTGGTCCGTCGCCAAAAGCCCTCGTGTAGCTGAACAGTGCGACTTTAATATTCACTCGCTCACTCACTCACTCCACTCAAGAACCGCCGTGTAGAAAAGCTGATGCCCTTTAAATCTGTCGAAGCTCAAAATAATGATTTTAAAGTGGTGTGGAAGTTTGGAGAGTGAAGTTTCTGCTCAGGTGTCGTCCTTACTTGACCATGAGTTAAAATTACGAAATCTATCGCCAATGATCCTCGTACATAGGTGCTTCTGAGTACCGCCTTAATATTTAACTTTCAAGCTCTGTATTACACCCGACAGAATCTATAAGTCTCTTCTACAGCAACCCTAATTTAAAGAGCACACTCCTAATTACAGTGAGGCCGCGGTAGCCGAGTGGTCACGGTATCGGATCGTGGCTGGTCTTGTCCCAGTGGTAGTTAAGAGAGGGGGTGCCAGCTCAGGTGTCGTCCTCGTCACTTGACCATGGTTCAAAATTACGAGGTCCGTCGCCAAAAAGTCCCTCGGTAGCTGAACAGTGAGGCGTTTATATTCACTCACCCACTCACCTAGCTACAGTGAAATACGTTTAACGCGAAAACGCTTAAGACAAAATATTGATTAACATGAAATAATACAACGGTCCCGACAAACCACTATGCATTTTCATACACGCTTTTTCTCTGGACACGAAACGCGAAACTCGCTTAACACGAAAAGATTTTCCTTCTAAGAGTGTACAAAATTCCGGAGAACACTAGCCACTCTGGCGAGATTTAAGAGGGGTGTGAAATGAAAGAGAAGTGGTTGCACATGTTTCATAAAAGGAGGCTAACTTGGCTTTGAAATACCCTCGAAAAAGCATGTGACACAAATCATTTCGGTGTTTGTTCAAAGCTCAAAAAATCTAAATAAGGAACATCTAAAATAAGGAACATTAAGAAAAGTATGTGCAGTTATTTAGACTCACATTCCGATGGTGAAAGGAGTGACAAAATAGACGAGTTGATTCAATTGGATGCTAAAAAAAAGAATGTGTTCTTATGACCACACGATATAGAAGTGGTAACTTCAAATTTTGTAATGTTATTTCAAGGATTAGTTAGGTGAATAAAAAACAAGGGGATATTAGTATTGTCATATATAAAATTATTTATTCATACATGTCTGTACTCATAAAGTAATATTTTTTGCGAAATATACAATCATATTTGGGAATTAATTGTATTCTAAAAAGGAAACGATAGGTTTATGGTAGCTGAAATAGGTTATAAATACTTTAGAATCAAAATTATTTAAATGTCTAAAAAAAATTCATCAAGCGTTGTTCCGTACTTTGTGTCGTGCTTTCATTTGGATCATTTGACATAATTAAATTGAAATTTGATTTTAAAAGATCTACTAAAGGCTTTGATTTGTCTTTTGAAAAATATACTTAAAAATCCCCACTTAAAATAATAAATTTGTTCAGAAGAGTTTATCCGGCTTCAGTATAGGCAAATAAATTTTTGTGAATGAATTCGATAATTTTCTCTACACTTTGATTTTTTTAAAAAATGAAATATAAATAGTAACCATTAGAATTAGTCTATTTTCTGCTCTACATTTCGCTACACAAATTTCTACGATACACAATTTATTACACCCAAGTAATTTAGTAGTATTGTTACGAGTAGTGTTGTTACCATTGTGAAGAGCGTTACAAACCCTAGCGTAACAATGCTTGGCTTTTTAAAACGCATCATTCAAGTTATCTCTCCTGCAAAACGCGCCTAAAGAAGTTATCACTTCAAAAAGACAACGTGAAGAAAACTGTCATATTTTTCTTCAAAAACTTAGTAAATGCTTTGTTTTTAAAAAAGCTGGAAAATTTTGCATTAAATTTCATAAAGTTATTAAGTTTGTGGAGTTCTTCAATTTGTTTCATTGATTTTTATTAAATGCATGCATATATACATATCTATGCAAATAAAATGTACTTCAGTAAACTTATGTTTGTTGATTTTTTTTTCACACGAAATTCTATTTACACGAAAAAAAAACGCTTGTCCCCTTCAATTTCGTGTTAAACGATTTTCACTGTTTGCATTTATTGAAAAAAGAAGAAAAAAACTTACCGGTAAGAGCACCGATTGTTGTTTTAAACTAAAGGGTCTCTGTTTATAAGATTCTTTCGCATAATAGCAGTACCCCTTGACAACCTGGAAATAGCAACCACCCAGGACGCGTTGCTGTGCTTTCAGCAGCGTGCAGGCGACACGCGGCACGTTCTTAACGGCTCCCGTACAAAAAAGCGTCAAAATCATTTCCAGTAGTTCCAAGTAGCACAGCGAACTGGATAAGGTGAAACGGCACTGCTGTATTCTGTCACAACTCAAGAGATATTTAAATAACTGAGTGCAGATGAACTTAACCGATAAGGTACAGCCTTTCCGATTGTTCCTCCCGCGAGATCACGAGGAATAACTGATATCACAGAGTGCGATAACTTTTTCATACAAATATATGTATTGCATGTAAAAAAGATGAAGGGGGAGAGAAAACCAGTTTTCTTTTTTTAACTCGAACATTTAGTACTTATGGGATTTTAGTCGAATTTGGTCGATCAAGTGTTAGTTCAGGGTCAAGGTTGGGAGGGTAGAGCAAGGGTAGAAAAAAAGTGTTCGGTATGGAGGCAATTAAGGCCGCGATCGCCTTATGTAAGAGAACCTAAACAAAACGCGAAGCACATTTTCAGACTGAAAAATGTGTCAATTTTCACGAAAATTTGCAGCATTATAATCCATACATTTGTTTATAATACAGCGTTTTTAAATTACATATATATATTTATCTTTTTTTTTTAATTTTATTTTAACCAGGGCTTCGAACCGGAACTGAATCGAAAACCGGAAAAAACCATTATTTTGGTCGGAACAAAAACCGAAAATACCATCATTTTGGTCTGTACGAAACCGAACTGAACCGAAGTAAATATCGGTTTATTTCGGTTCGATATATATTCAGTCATTTTGTTACTGTAACCAACTTATCAATATTTTCAAATTTAAAGTCAGCCATATAATTATCATCATACATTTCGACCATATAAATACATTTTTACTTATTGTAGAACTATATTTTTAGTAAAATAAGAATATTTATAAAATAAAATTATTTATATTCGGAACTGAACCGAAAACCATTATTTTGGACTGAGTGGAAACTGGAACTGTACCGATATACTTTTCTAATGCGAAACATATGTTATACAGAAAAAAAAATGAATCTAATCAAATAAAAATGAAGAGTATGAGGGTAAGAGAAATATGCTGCTCTCAAAATTATCCGAGAATATAACATTAATGTTTCAGTTTTTACATTTGAAAAAAATATTCCAAATTATAGTCATATTCTCTAAAGCTCTTTTCGCGTAATGATGAAGAATGGAACCAAATACGGAACACTTCTTTAAATTAAAAAAAAAAAAATGTTTCAAAATAAATACTAATACAGAGGAATAACTCATTTAGTACTGCTCATGGGTTACTCTAAAGAACCGCACTAAATGATTGTCTATTGAACAGTGGCGTAAAGAACACCCCTGCTACCCACGCATCGCTGGGGTAAGTATCTAGCAGGCCCAAAACCTGACAAACGCCAAGTACCTATTTAACCAATTGACAAAATATTTAAAGCAAAATCTGAGTTTTAAGGGGGCCAAATATTCTCCTTTGCGCTACTGCCTTTGAGTGACACATTATTTCTATAGTAAAATAAACAATTCATAGATATCAAAATTTTTAAAAGAAAAATATTTGTATGTTTATCTAAAAATAATGAAAAATAATAATAATAAGGTGGAAAAAAATAGCGGAACCACTTTTATTGTTAACACTTAGAAAATAAGCAAGAAAAACATTTTTTTGATTAGAAAAGGAAGCAAAGTGCTTTTGCGCCAATTTTCCTCTCTTTTTTTCCCTTAACGTATCATGCAATAACACAGATTATCAATTTCTAATTTTGCCTTTTTAAACACTCATTTTTTCTCTGCACATATTTTTCTTCGATTTCTTTACTTCAGCGTTTCTCAAACTGTGGGGAGCGCCCCCGTGGTGGGCGCTATAACCGTACGAGGGGGGCACGAGCATATCGAAAATAAAAGATTTTAAAAAAATTTATTAACTGGAATGAAGTAAAATAAAATACTTTCTGTGACATAATAAAAAAATACACATTTACACTGATATCATCAAGATATATATTATAAATGTGAAAGTATGTTTGGATGTTTGGTAGTCTTTCACGGAAAAACAACTGAATAGATTTTAATGAAACTACACATATAATATAGCTTATACATCTTAATAACACATAGGCTGTGTGAAGTTTCCAAAATATAACGATAATTGTCAGGAAAGTAGGAAAAAATTCTGTCATCTGCAAAAAAGCCCGTGACAGCATACATCTATCTTTTTTGTGTGAAGCAAAGCTTTCCCTTTTGTTTTGTCTACACTCTACCTCAGTGCGCGCTCGTTTTAATTTATTCCGTTGATCGGTATAATCCACTATTTTTTTTAATTTCATAATAAAACTAGATTTCGAAGGGAGAGGTGGTGGCAAAATTTTAACATAAAATTAATACAACAAAAAGTAATATTAATGTATTACACTTCCCCAGATATAAATTATTTACACTATTTTAAGCGTTCATTACACAAAATTTGTAACAATGACAGTGGAATGAAAAACTATGAAATTAAAATAAAATATCAAAATGTTTTTATCAGATAGCTTTTTTTTTCTTTTTGAATGTTTTTTTCAGTACTGTAAATATATATCTAGGCTTGCCCCTATACTGATATATATATATATGTTTATTCAAGGATTAAAAAAAAAGCAATTGTTTCAATAGCTATCTGTAAATTTTTCTTTTATTTATTACTTATAGAAAATGGATTTTAATTAAGATATATATGTTTTTAAAAGGATTATTTCTATTATTTCATTACTAAATTAATTATTTGTTAATTAAAAAGTACATCGTCTATTATTTTGGATAAAAATACATTTCAGAGACATTTTTAAGCTAACTATATGTAACGATTGATTGATTCATGAAAATCAGAAATTTATTTTATTATTTTAGTTTCTTAGAAACTAATTATTATGAAAAAAATGATGAAAGTTTTTTGCTTTACTCTTAGCCTCGGAATAGTTTTCCTTTTATTGCTTCACATTAATAATTTTTTTAACTAACGCAATATTGTTTTTTATAAGCCATGCATCGAAATTTGAAGCTATGTCTTATCTGTGAGGGGGAGAGAACAATAATTTTACACTAAAAAAAACCCGTGTTATGCCGGACTAGAGAGAAAATATGAACAAATCGAAAACTTGTAGAACAAATTTCGAAAAAGGGAAATTTAATGAAATAATTTTAGAAATCACTCACACATTACGCACGTTTAAACACACGCACATAACTGCTAGCGTCATGACTGAAAGAGAAAGCCCGTGCAACGCCGGGCCATGCAGCTAGTAAATTATATATATCTTCTGGCGATATTACGTCATCAAAAATGAAATCTACTTCAAAACCTCATTAGCTATCTTTGATCCTATAACCAAATAAAAAGCATTTTATTTGATTTGCTGTAATCCCATGATGAGAGATTTTTTTTATTAGAGATTTATTTGTGATTTCAAAACTAAAATACTACTCTTTCAGAGAAAAAACAAAACCTAGACCCATAATCAAAAAAATTTTAGGAAAATAAAAAATTAATCACTGTTATTATTATTGAAATACTGTACATAAGCTGTAGGCAGCGGAATGTATTTGCTGCTGTTTGACCTTCGAACTTACTTGTACGGTTAGTTCCGTCCCTGCTCTTATGTATTTGTTTTTCATTTAGGGAAGTTATAAATAAACTATTTCTGCTGCGTTTTTTCCTTGTAAAATATTTTTATGATTTTTGGAAAAGCACAGAGCACTTAGAAGAAGTACTTGGCCAAGATTTATTTTTATGAGTATTCCCAATCATATAAAGCATAATGAAAAACGTTTTACACAATTTTTAGAACATCAAGAGAATATTAAATGCATTTTTAACCCGGGTGCGGTCACGTCGAGCACAGAGTGCACGAAATCGATAATTCTGGCAAAAGTGTTTCATTGTTACCAATGGCCCTGACACTATCCTCCTGTGGGACAGTCTTAACGAGAACTGAAATATATTTGTCTTTTTTGGGAGCGACAAACGTTTTTTTACAATCTTAAGGTTTTGATTGAGTTCCCGGTGCGATCACTTTTTTTCCAAATATTTTCTGTGTTCATGCTACATTCCCCTATGAATAACTTAGTGATTTTGATTGCCTTGCTGTACGACTTATTGTGGTTTGGTAAATGAGCATGATGAGCAGGTAAATGCTTGGTAAATGATTAGAATATTAAAAAAAAATGGGCATCTTTAATCTCTATTGAAGGAAGTTAAAACTGATCAAGAATGAGATGAACCTGCTGAAATAAAGCGTATTAAAGTAAATTTGAGAAAGACGATGAATATGAAACGAAAGAAAATTTTCAAATGCTACCAAAAGAACTCCATCAACTAAAATATGAAGCCATTGTTTCAGAAGACACACTTTGCTTTGTCAAAAACACAAAAGCAAGCAAAAGTTCAACATGCTATTTATCAAACATCAAAGGACAGTAAAATTACAATAACTTGAACAAAATATGACAGTTTGCCTGCAAGTAACATTTCTGTAATGTTAGCGAAAAGTGTCTGTGATTTGTATCTTTTATTAAGGTCACGCACATTTGAAACATTTTAGCTCAGTTTTCTTGGATTTTTTCAAAAAATTATCAAAGAAAAATTGAAAAGTCCTTGAAAGTAGATAAGTATATTTTCCCTTAATAAAATTATTCACTGGAATTACGATTTTTATTGTGTACTATAAAAATAATTCTAAAAAAAGGATTGGGGTGACTCACAACCCCGCTCGACCATTAGTATCGAGTGCGCGCCTACTCCCGGGTTAAAACATGTTGAAGTCTTTTCGCTTTAAATATTAAAAATAATACAATTATTCTTCATCGGTATTTTATATTATTGTTCATTATTTAACATTAATTCTAAATGCTAATTCTGTGAGGCTTAAAATTACACAGTCCGCTTTAAACTAGTTATAATTTGAGCAATCATTTTAAAAAAATCATTTTACATTTTTGTAAACACATTGTCGCACTCTTGGCTTTACTCTCCTTATAATTCAGCTATTATATCAATAATGTTTTTTTTCTTATAAATAAACTCGAGCAAAGAGCGGGTACTTCAGCCAGTATACTTTTAATGTATCAGTGTGTGTGCTGCACAGAGTCTTTTATAACTAATTAATTAATACTAAATTAAGAGCAAGCTCAATAAGTATTAGCAACTTCCACACATGGGCTTATCTTACCGAGCAAAATTTTTCAAAGGAATGCTTACGATTAGAAATTGACCCTCTGAGTTTCTCCAATTTAAAAACTAGAGAAAGGAACAATAACATAATAATTATCCTATTATATATATATATATATATATATATATATATATTTTGCTTCAAAGTAACATATACAAAATTTAATACAAATGCTATTAATTTGTACGGTTCATAATTAGGATCGCGTGTTGTAGCTTTAGCGTCGGAAATTATTACTTTATTAATGTTAAAAGGGGGGCGCTAAAATTATGATTAAAAAGGGGGTCGCCAGTATTGAAAATTTGAGAAGCACTGCTTTACCTTCTTCTAATCCTCTTGGGAAATCTTTAGGCAATCAATTCGCGTGTATTCACAACCAACCTTTTTGAAGAAGAAACTGTGATATTCAAATTAAGTCTACCATATATAGTCAAGGTTTCCTAGGTGGCAACGAGGAGATGGAGAGAGAATGTCGTGATATAAAACTGATTGCTACTGGTTAGGTATTATAACATTTTATAGAGTATTTCAAATAATTGATAGAGGAAAGATTTTAAGTGACGATTGATCATTATATAATTGAATTAGTATTAAATTAAGTAGGATAGTAGATTTGATCCTGCAATAAGGAAAATTGATACTGATATCTCCTTGTAGTACTGATAGTCTCCATGTATCTTGCTATTAATCCCAATTTTGTTCATATTGAGAACATCTTTTCTAGTTGAAATTAACTGAATCATTGTTGCTATTTTGTGAGATCAATAAATATATCGTTTCTGATTATGGATAGTGTTTCTTCCCTTCCTCCCACATCTCTAGGTGGGCAAGAGAAAGGGACGAATTCCTCACAAACCGAAAGGTTAGCATTTTTAAATCAGGATGATACAATCTTGCATCATCCGCGCATTCTGACCAATTCAGAAAAGCCTTTACACAAGGACGTCTTACGGCATGGGCCAATTGAGACCGGGGCCAGGGCCTTGTTTCTTTCTCGACTTTGTCTTAATAAGATCTTGATCCGGATAATTTTAATGGACAAATATTATTTCTGCATATATTCTCTTAAAAACAGGAAATTTCAAACTGCATGTCAACTGGCAAACATGGTAAGACTGTATTATTGAATGATGATTGTTGTCTATGTCTATGCCTAGGCTTAGTACTATAAAAAAATTATTCAACTCATTTATTCGAAATTTGGCCATCGGTCAAGCTGGTTTGAGTCTAGCTTTTTTTATTGTGAGTCGTGCACATCTATTTGTATAAAATTACCGTTTGAACGAGTATTTGACAATTTTATATACCAGGGGTTGCGAACCTTTATGGATCAACGTGCCATTTTTTCTGAAGAAATGTTTAATGAGGTAAAAACGTGCCATCAAATAATTTTCACTTGTGATTATTAAGAAAATAATAAAAAACCAAATACTAACAACTCAAAACTCTTTATTTACTACGAAAAAATACATTTTGTACTGTATTGTTGTAAATTTTTTAGTTATACGTGTAATTCAAATTAAAGTAATTAATGTGACTTCTGTTGCTGTAGATTAGAGATGACAAAAAACTTATGTTAGGATTGAAAGACGTTAACAAACTAATGTGTTCCCCGTCGCCTCGCACACCATGACGAATCACTCGCGTTTGTTCATAATAAAAAAAAATTCATAGTAAACTTGGCTATTTTAAACAAAAATACAAACAGTTTCAATCGGTGGCGTGCCCAAAATATTGTGTTGCATACCATTAATGGCACGCGTGCCAATGGTTCGCCATTCCTGCTATATACAGCCCCAACCCATGGCTAAAGGGTAGTGTATCGCGCCCAAAACCACAGGTGGGGGTTCAAATCCCGGGCTGGGCGGGACTCCACCCCTTTTATCCCCTTTAAATGATTATAAAAGACGCTTTCTTGGGAACAGAACACTGGGGTTTCGTCGATGACCACTTGACCGAAACATATGCACATACACCCCAGCACCTAGGGTCCCGTAAACTGAGATAGACCCAGTAGGCCTTAGTCCTCATAGGCTGTTGCGCCACTGAGTTCAGTTCAGTTATATACTATCTACTCGTAACCCTTTCGCTACGAGTGTGTCATATAGACTCCAGTCTCAAACCCACTTACCGTAGAGGGGTAGGTCGTTCAATGCAACTTCCTGTGGGGACGATCGGTCCTGTAGGTCAAGTACGAACCACAATTCACCGTAGTATCATCCAGTTGCCGTAGACATTTTGGGTGAAAGGTTATGTGGCACACCCGCCTCTAAAATGTGATCCATTGACTAATACAGTCTCTAAAAGGTTAATGGTCTCATGTAGGGCCTACTTATGCATAGGGGCCCAGGGCCTGAAAGAATCTTAAGTCGTTCCTGTCTTTACCTGATATTATACATTTCTAACAGCTTCCGGTTGACAAAGACTATAAATAGTTGAGATCTCTGGAGTAAACAAAGGATGCTTTTGTGAACTTCATGTAAACCACACGTGTTAATGTCTTTCTTTTGTGTTGTCCTGTTTGTTTTATGTTGGTACTCTTTGTGAATGTTTTCTGCATAACTAAATAAAAGTGGACCTTTAATTAACAAGATGTTTCCTCTTCAATTGTGCCACGACAGTCACCAGAAACAAGATCGTAATAACAAAAGGCTCTAAACCAAATCCCTTAATGTCCCATATATTTGTAATCAGGGGCATTTAAGACACTTTGAGGAACTGGGTCCCTATACAAAAGTTTGCCCTTCTTGTGATCTTTAAATGTAGACAGAAAGGGCTGCTGTAGCCCAGTGGTCAAGGCCTCGGATCATGGCAGACATGTCATGAGTTCGAGCCCAGTACCATTAAAAGACCCTCCGTGTAGGGCAGCGATGCGCGTTAAATCTGTTGAGAGCTCAAACGTCCTCCCGTTGGTGTGGTGTGGTAGTTAGAGGGGGTGCCAGCTCGGTGTCGCCCCGTCACTTGACCATGGTTAAAAAATTACATGGTCCGTCGCCAAAAGCCCTCGTGTAGCTGAACAGTGCGACGTTAATATTCACTCACTCATGTAGGCAGAAAACAGCATGTGTAAGGATTTAACCCTCACACTTGTGGCAACAGGTCATAGGAGAGATCTGGCAATGGGTCAAACACATAATGGCAGGATCTGGCAACCAGAGGAGAGACACAGACTGGACCGGGCAAGGCGGAACGAGAGAGAGGGAACAAAAAAAGCCCGAGTCGGGTGGCGTAGTTGGATTGTCGCTGGCTTTCTGTTCCTAAGGTTGTGGGTTCGACACCAGCCCAAGTTGGTGGATTTTCCTGATGTAGAAAATCGACAGTGGCCATGTAGTATGATTATACGGCATGAAAAAGATCCCTTGAGTGTCCGGTTGGCTTGGAAGCTCTCGGCTAAATTAAATTCCTAAGTACAAATTTTGCACTGGCAGAGCTCAGGTGCCTCCCTCTGGGGAAGAAAGTGGGCATCAAAACTACTTGTGGTAATGGGTATCGCTTAAACGGTGCCGCACTAAAAAGTGATACCTGCTCCTGGGGAATATGATAGGTCTGCAAAAGTAGAAATACCAATATGCAGCCCCATTACAGAAAAAAAAAAGGAAAAAACGTGGTCGGGTGAAGGAAGAACGATGGATTATGTGTTTACAATCTAATTGTTTTCGTTGCGTGTTCCTTAGAAAAATCAAAATAAATTTCTGGGATTAGATATGGCTGTGATTATTTTTACGATTTAAACATGTGACACCGGTCAGGAAAATCCTTCAAAAAAAAAACCTGGAAGTTTACAGCATGCATTGTCAAATGCTTGTTCAAACGGTACTTTGAAACAAATAAACAAACACGACTAGCAATATCAAAAACCTAGGTTCAAACCATCTCGTCCGATAGCAGCATTTCAACTAAAGGAGTTAAATGATTGTTCATGGTATTAGGCCTGGGAACATGGAAAAAGGTCCCCCCATAAAAAACAGTCTTACCACTTTTTTCCTTTTTGACATAAAATTTTTGAAATTCCCTGGAATAATATTTGGCAATTAAAATTATCCGGATCATGATCTTATTAAAACAAAGTGGAGAACGAAACAAGTCCCCCACTGAGGGCGAGGTTTAAAAGCGGGGGCCTTTAAGACGTCTTTTTTGTTTGTAGTAAGGGGTTTTTAAAAATTTTTTTCTTCCCTTTTTTACTTTTTCCCCCCCTAATACTTTTATCTTCAATAAAAAGCTAAAAATATCTTTCCGAAATTCATTTGTTGAAAAAGTATGCAATTTGTGCAAAACTTTTTGCTTGAAACTTGATGAATGGTGCGTATAAAATAAGAAAAATATAGGTTTTGTTTCAAAAAAGCGTGCCATTAATATAGGTAAAGGGAAATTTTTCTGAGAAAGTATCGAATTGATTTTTCATGCAACATTTTCAATTGCTAAAATTTATGTTTTTTAATCTTGGAGAGTAATTTATAACCTTATATATGGTAAGTTAATTTTAATTAAAAATAGATTGAAAAAAATATCAATAAAATAATTTTTAGTTTCGAAGAAAAATATTTTACTCCGAATCATTTTCGGAAATCTTAATTCTTTGTTCTTCCCAATAAGGCAGCACACAAAACAACCCTACGGAAACCAAAACCCAAAAAACAAAGAAAAAAATACGTAATAGATTGTTAGTTGAATATATTGGAGTTGAACTAATGTTGCGGAACTTATGCGTATTGATATTGGTTACTTATAATAATTTTGTTTTGGGGCGGTTAACCGTTTTAAAACCCCCGGGGATAGAGAAAAATTTTTCTTAAAAACAAATAAATAATTTAAATTTTAAAAAAGGGAAAGGGATTTTTCCCCCTTTTTCTAACAAAGATTTGGCTAAATACTCACAAAACTTTTTCCTTTTTCATTTTTTGATATTTATTAAGGTTCCAAAAACCGTTCAAACCATGATTTTAAAAAAGCGCATAAATGGATAATTTTCATGATATTTAGTGCCACTTAGATTAGAATACATGTATAAAACTGTTCTAAGGACATTCTGTTAAAAAAATTTATTTAAATTCAATATTTCGGCAAAAATTAAATTAGAATAACCTTTTTTCAAAATGTTCTCTTTTTGTGAAAAATACTTCTATTAAAATAATATTTTGCCTGTATATATCTCAGACCTCTGTACAGATGCTCAACTATGATGTTTGAAAAATTCACATTATTTTCAGAGTTATAACCCATTGAAATAATGATTGGCGTTTTTTACTGAAAATTTCTCCCTCTGTTGTCGTTAAAACATTGATAAACCCACTTCTAAGATATATATTTCAAAAATTCTAGTTGAGCCTCTGTAGAGAGGTCTGAGCTATATACAGGTAAAATATTATTATAATAGAAGCATTTTTCACAAAAGGAGAATATTTTGAAAATGGGTCATTCTATGTTCATTTTTTATCAAAATATTGTACTTAAATAATTTTTTATTGAAATACTATTCTTAAAACAATTTTATATACGGTTTCTAATCTAAGTGACACTAAATATTATAAATATTATCCATTTATGTGCTTTTGTAAAATCACGGTTCCGAACGTAGTCGGATACCTTAACAGCTGAAAGTAACAGTGTGTAGACATTATTAAAATATAAGTATGAAATACTTATTGTTGAGGTTGCACATTCTATGAACGACAAGCCATACATAGACAAAAAAATGTTTATAACTGAAAGGATAACGATAATTTTCATCAATTAAAACCCGCTATGGGATGAGAAGATGGAGTAAAACCCACAAAGGCGAGAGAGATGCGAGAATCTTCTTAGGCCAGTGTTTCTCAAACTGTGGGGAGCGATACCCTTACGAGGGAGCGCGAGCATATCAAAAATAAAAGATTTAAAAAATAATTAATTTACTCTGGAATGAATTAAAACAAAATATTTTCAGACATAATAAAAAATGCACTTTTACTCTGATATAATTTATAAACGATATAAGTCATCTCAAAAATAAAAACTTCTTCAATACCTAATTAGCTATCTTTGATCCTATAACCAAATAAAAAAAAACTTTTATTTGATTTACTGTAATCCCATGATAAGTGATTTTTACTACTCTTTCAGAGAAAAAACAAATCCCAGACCCAGAATCGAAAAAAGTTAGGAACATAAAAAATTCATCACTGTGATTATTTTTGAAATATTGCACATTATAGCTGTAATGTGTTTTTGTTGATAATCTGTTTGACCTTCTGAGTTATTGGTACAGTTAGTTATGACCCCTCTCTTATGTGTTTGTTTCTCATTTAGGGAAGTTGTAAGTAATGTATTTATTTCTGTGTTGGCTTTTTTTCCATGCAAAAGAGTTTTGTGATATTTGGAACACCACGGAGAGCACTTTGAAGGATTACTTGGCCAAGACTTTTAACACGGAAGTGGTCGCGCGAGACACACAGATCACAAAATCTTTTAATTCTGGCAAAACTGTTTATTTGTTACCAAAGAAAAATTGATAAGTTTTTGAAATCAGGTAAGTTTATTTTCTCTAAGTTAAATTATTCACTGGAATCAATATTTGTATCGTGTACAATAAAATAATTATAAAAAAAAATGGGATTGGGGTGACTCAATCACCCCGCGTGACCATTAAAGCTAGTATTGAATGTGTGTCTGCCCCCAGGATAAAACATTTTGAAGTCTTCTCGCTTTAAATATTAAAAATAACACTATTATTCTTCACTGGAATTTCATATTATTTTTCATTGTTTAAAATTAATTCTGAATGCTAATTCTATGAGGCTTAAAATTACATTTCGCTTAAAACTAATTATAATATGAGCATTCATTTTAAAATATCATTTTACATTTTCGTAAACATTGTCGCGCATTTGGGTTTACTCTCCTGACAATTCGGCTATTTATCAAGAATGTTTTAATTTTTTAAAAAATGAACTCGTTCGAAGAGCGGGTACTTCAGACAGTATAATTTTAATGTATCAGTGCTGCACAAGGCATTTTATAACTAATTTATAAATACTAAATTAAGAGCAAGATTAATAAGTTTTAGCGACTTCCATGGGCTTGTCTTGCAGAGGAAAGTTTTTCAAAGGAAGGTTTACGATTAGAAATTGACACTCTGAGTACATTTTCTATATTTGGCTGAGATCTATATTTTGTCTTGAAAGCAGCCACCGCATTTTACAATCTGTTCCAATTTAAAAATTCGAGAAAAAAAAATAAAGTATATATTACTTAAAAGTTACATATATAAAATTTAATATACTTATTTTATTAATTTGTACGGTTTATAATTAAGATCGTATTGTAGCTTTAGCGTCAAAGTGCATTATTATTACATTCAATACATTGTTATTGTATAAGGGGGGCGCGATAAAAATTATGATTGAAAAGTGGGTCGCCAGTATTGAAAGTTTGAGAAGCACTGCCTTAGACACAGCAATGGCTTACACAAGAAAACACTCGACCACTCATAGGCCAAAAGATTTTTAATTTTTACCATAAAGATTACTCCTCTGCGCTTTTTTCTACTTAATTTTAGAATATAACCCCTTCCCCTCCCCCATAAGGTACACCACTGCTAAAAAACAGTACCACCTTGCTTTTTTCTGCATGCATTTATCACCCTGTATTTCATTTCGACCATATTGCGCATGCTCAGACACTTATAAAAATGTACATACTGTCTTTGTTTTGAAGAAAGGTCAAAAAGGGCGAAAAAAATCTCCAGGATATTTCTTTGACGCAATATTTATGTCTTCGCCAAAAAAAAAGCAAACTCTGGGTAAAAAAGCAATAACTTCTGAAATTGTAAATTCTGTACTTACTCCAGGAAAAATAATCCATTGAGAGGAAAAATAATTTCACAAAAGAAAAAATTTTAATTACATCTGCTATGTTTTACTTAGAAACATGCATCCACGATCAACGAAAACAGGGCTTCAAGAAATAAGCCTTGAATACAAATGTACTTAAATACACACAAAAATACATATGAACGATACAATTAATTTCAAAATCGAAGCAGCTGATTGCAATTACGGGCCTCAGACCATTCCTCTTCAATAAGGCATTGCAGTGCCTCATGCTGCAATAAAGGCTTCAATACTAAAGACATTGTCAAACAAACGCTTTGTATTGCCCTGGGGCAGAATGGCTCAAGTTTATTGTGCATAGTACTTTCTAAATCTCAAATAGTGTAGCACGATAGCGGTCAGATCTTATTCATTTGATCCAAGACATGATCTATAGCCGGGGTGCGCATTACTTCGATCGCGATCAACCGGTGGACCACTGAGACATTTTGAGGTGACCACCTGAAGATTTTAGCAGTTAGTAATTATAAACGGAAGTATCCAAGATTGGCTGAAGTATGCTGACTATATAAGTCTCCTACGACTATAACAACGAAAATTAACTTCATACTAGCTGCATGGCCGGCGTTGCACGGGCTTTCACTACTTTTATTAATTTTCCCTTTCCTTCACAAAATCAGCACTTCTAATACTTTTTTTCAAAATGACTTCCACCCCACCCCCCTCCTCCGCTTAGCCCGGCTTTGCTCGGGCTTTTACCGAATGTATAACTTAAAATTCCCTGTTTGGAAATTTTTTCGCTTCTTTTCTTTGTCAGACAGGTTTATTTCCTCCCGGCGTTGCACGAACATTTTTAACTGCATAACATATTGTCATGGAAATTCCCTTATCGCTATCAGAGCTCTCGAGTAAGTGAACATTCACCAATTCTTAAACAGCTTGACAGATGCAGCCATCCCTCTAGTGGCACAAAAAGTAATAAATTACTGCAGAAAAAAAATTCGTAAAAAAAAATTTTCGACATTTTATTTTTTGATCTCTTACTGTAAAAGATCAAAGTATCAGTTTTTTAAAAACCATTTTCAAATAAATGCATCGATATTGGTTCATTTTAGAAAAAATCATGAAATATGTAAAGTATCGTTGTTATGAAAAAAAAAAAAGAAATAAAGAAAAGAAAAACATACTGTATTGTGACGAAATAACTTATCTTTCCAATTACAAAATTTCTGGTGAAGTTATTAAATACGCGGATAAAATTTTGAGTATTTTTTTTAAAAAATCATAAAAACTAAGTGATGATGTTGTTTCCAAACCCGGGTACAAAAGTTACAAATCCAGCGCTCTAAGAGACCGATCCACGAAATGTGTTCAGAAAAAAAGAGATACAAGACCTTTAAAATAAAAGGGATATTCACACATTTTCGCATTGCGTTATTTGTTAAAGTTTAAACTTTTTTGGGATTCACTTTTAAGTTAATACCTTCAAACTTCATATATCGATTGCAAACAACGGTAATTTTTAAACAAAAAATGTAACAAAAATAATTCTTAAATATTTCTCGCAAAAAGGAAAAAAAATGAAAAACATAATTTTTTTTTTTTAAAAAAACATAATTTTTATATAAGCAATTTTTTCAATCTTTATGCAGATTACGGATAATATCGTTCTACACACCGAAAAAAAGTTTCTAGAGATTACTTTTATAAATAAAGAAGTTATTAAGTATTTAAATAAAATTTTGAGAATTTTTTGAAAAGTAGTAAAAAAAAAAGGTTTATGACATTTTATTTTTTAAATGACTGATTCTAAAAGAGGAAGGCATGAACTTTTTTAGTGTAAAATATCATGTCATTAATGCGAAAGAAAATGCAAGCGAAATGAATTGGAAATCCTTTCCATAAAAACGTATCGATTTTGACTCATTTTAGAAAAAATCGTAAAAAATAGAAAATATAATTATTTTGTAAAATAAATTATACCGTATCGTGGAGAAGTAAATGATCCTTCCGATTCTGTTATTATTTTTTGTCTGAGTCTCACAAAAAAATTAGATCGTGTTTTAAAAACGTCTGGAAAAAAAAAGGTCGAAAATTTGGAACTTCGCGAAAAAATGACAATAATTATGTGTTTTAAGGTTTTTAATTAATATCTTTTTTTTAATTACACTATCGGAATATAAAGGGTAAAAACGGATTCCTCGGATCATTCGCGATCTTTTGGTACCGTCGGTGAGTTTCTGCGTTGTGCGGTTCGTGAGAAGATATAGTCGTACGCCGCATAGACACGTTTGTTTACCTACGAATTTTGATAGTGCAGATAAAAATATTTAGATAAAAACTAAGATAAACTTTAGATAAAAATGCCTTTTTTTATGTATTTTGCATTGTTTGATAGTAAATGTGACATTTGATAATAGTATAATGTAGCTATTATTATTATGCTTGTATTTTGAGTTTTGTTTTAAGGGCAGTTTTAAAAGTGTTAGTTTTTTTTTAATTTTATTTTAATTCTGTAAGTACATATTCCATGCATTTATTATTAATTTATAATAAATATTGTGTAGAGAACTTTTCCTACCTCACCACACCTACGATACTGGGCATTGGCGCACTCAAGAATTTTTCAAGGAGAGAGCGGGGCGTGGTCGAGGGTCGAAAGTCTACCATTCTGGTGTGTCATACCACAATACACTGCTAAACATATTTTTTTAATTTTGTAGATTGTCGGGAACGAAAAACGATTAAGGTATAACCCTAAAACCGCGAATAGGCTTGTGGTTAATACAAATAAAGCAAAAGAAGGGTTTTTTATGTGAAAAAGGGTAGGGTGAGTGCGTCAGCGATTTCTTACCATAATAAAAGTAGTTTTTCTAAAAATGGAAATATAAAAAAAGACTCGTCCATGTGAACAAAAATAATTTATGTTCTAACTGCTAAATATTGTTTTTTATTTTTTATAAAGCAATACGTTTAAGAGTGATGGTACGAATTAACATCATTACAATACGTTTAAGAGGTGATAAATTTATGTTTTAACGGTTAAATATTTTTTTTTATTTTGATAAAGCAATATGTTTAGAGGTGATGATACGAATTAACATTATAGCAATACGTTTAAAAGGTGTAATATGATTGACATTTATAATATTTCTTCTTAACACACTTTTATTAGTTAGATCTGTATTTATAGACAGAATCTTTGAAATGTAACGATATGGGACTCATCCGAGGCCCCGTAAAGAGAGAGAATAAATACTCTTCAGACCCATTAATTAATATCCATAAATGAGCAAGACTAATTACAGCAGCCACGTAATTTCGGCTCCATACATCAAACTCAAGGATAAATTCAACAAAGAATAAATGATAGTTTTAAAAATTAAAAAAACAGGCTTTATTGTAGATCGAACTAAGAAATGAAAAATAAATTATAGTTTTTAAAAAAAACTAAAAAACACGCTTTTATAGTGAATCGAACGAAAAAGTAATAAAATAACTAACGAGAAAATTAATGTCAATGTGATAAAAGCGTGGGGTGCTCTGTATTACATTTTTACTCTAACTCAACATTTTGGAATATAACTAGTAAGAAATTATAACAATTAATATAAAGCACTACACACTTTTACCACAATGACATTAATTTACTCGTTAATCATGTTATTCTTATATTAAGAATTATTTGTTTACTTTTTAGTTCGGGTCACTATAAAAGCGTGTTTTTTAGTTGTTTTTTATTATTATTATTATTATTTTTTAACTATAATTTTTTTTTTTTTTAAGATTTGGAGAAAACTTTCTGCACCTATCCTTTTTCCGGCCAATCTCATTACTAAACTATTTCTCTCCGGCCTAAAATCAAGAATTTAACTATTTCTACTTTGATTATCGGAAAGAACTTTCTGTTAAGAGAGTTGTGAGGCTGCTGGCTCTAGTTTTACCAGCAAAATTATGTCACTCGAATTAAATTAATTTGACACTAAAAAACTTAAATCAAATTTGTATCTATTTATGTATATATTTTTATTTTTTTAATTTCGTTTCTCATTATGTAATTATTATATTACATTTTTAAATTCAATATCCTTGATGACTAGGTATATTCGTAATTTAGAAGCAGGGACTCTGTAACCTTCAAGCCATTACGACAAATATGTTAATATTTTTTGGTTTTACATCTTCTATGTTCAGTTCGATTAATCATAGTTCAACTAGTCCGTCGCCACAAGCTTTCAAGTAGCTGAACAGTGTGACTTTAATATTCACTCCCTCTGTTCGATTTATCTTGAACCACTTAATACGTCTTACAAATTTTGTTTTATTTATTAGTTTAGAGTGAACGAAAAGGAGAATATTCTCATACCTCATCGATCAGTTTCGATATCACTTGAAGGGTTCATAACAGTCGGTTTTTTAACTATTGTAATAAATTTATGATGCATTTTATTCATAGATAAATGGCTCTGCACCCTAAATTAAATAATGGATATTTAAGTGTTTTTTAATATTTAGAAATTGAGTGGGAGTTTTTTTTTAAATCAAAAACCAATATACACAAAAATTATTTATTTATCATGATTTTGTTCCGAATTAAACAGCAGGGCTCAAAATGCCAGATAAAATTGATACTACTGTAATTTTTTTATGTTAATAAAAAGAAAATGCGAAATCTAATTTTGAAATTTAATATATAGAAACTGGAAAATTAAAACAATAAGCTGATTTTCTTTTTCAACTAAAAAAAACCTTCAAAAGGCTAAATCGCGAGTGTAGGGGACTGGAGAATATTTCCCTCCCCTTCAGTTCCATGTCTAAATTGTGGTGGAGATAGGTGGTGTCGCCATCTATCGTCCCTTCGGGGAATTTCGCAGAGCTAATTCGTATTGTCACCTGTATGGTGCTCAAAGCCAAGGCCAATCACAGACGTACTTTTAGCCCCTTGCCACGATGAATTTCGTGGGCCTCGATCTGACTACGTCAGACAGGTGGCATTAGAAACAACAACCACCACCTTCAAAAGCTTTTTTTTCGTTTCTTTATTTAAAACGTAATAAAAAATATAATTCTGTATAAAATACATGTATCGTATTAAAATTTTTTCTCAGAATTTTTAATGTTCTTTGTCCATTGGGAATATTTTAGGACATTAAGGATAAAGAAAACACTTATTTTTCAATCTTTTATTATTGATTTGTGTTTATCTCCAATCAAATGTTCTTTGATTGAACAAGGGTACTTCAGTATATAAAGTATACGTTATGAATGAGCAATTTTGTAAATTTATTTTTTGGCATTAAGAAAGGTCATCCTTGTATTCATGTTAATGATTAGTTTTCGTTATAATAGATCTCCCCCTCCTTGGGCCTACACATGGATCAATTTTGATGATTAACAAAAATCGTTTATCACCTCTAATGCTAAAATTCTACCAAATTCAGGTCTAAAAATTTCTTATAGAAATTTAGGTTGCATTACGAGAAGTTTTTCTAAAGATGACAGTAACCGGAAATTAAGTCTCCAAAATGGTTCAGGAAAAGCCATCTCTTTATTGATCACAGATTAATAAAAAATATCTGGCATTACTCCGATGTGTCTATTTCTTTTTATTTCGGTTTTCGGTGGGCATTAATGAGGTGCATAATGTGGTCATGAATGAAACAGGAACTTAAGTTTATTTTGCTGCCATTAATTTGGAAAATGTAAGTTTTAAAAAACGATTTCACTCATAAATTACCGAATTTGCATATTTCTTTAATGTGACATGATTTTGATTGGTAGATCGTGGTTGTTCATTGGGTGATGGCTAATGACATTTAATTGTCATGAAAATTTCTGAACATTGATCACCTAGTTGTCTTCCAAGTAATTTTTTCACATAAGAAATAATAATTATCCTTTGTATCTAAATTTCTGTATGTCAGATAGTTCACAATTCTGTCTGCTACGTTTATTTGTTTTCTTTTGATGCATGTTTGCCATATAAAAGAATATCCTTTCGCGTATCATCCAGTTCATGTTAAATCATTCACTATTTGTTGTATAATTTTGAATCTTACTACTATTGACATCATCAGAAACCATCTTTTAAGGAATACTCTCATAGCTAAAAGTGTCTGTTATACATTTCTTATGCTATTTAAATATGTTGAAATCATATATTTTATTTTAGAGTTAAATTTATTTGAGTTCAGAAGTTGTCAAAATCTCCTTCATTTCTGTTTTGTAATGTTTCAAAATTTATAGTATAATTTTGCATATTTGTCTTAGATTAATTGTAGTTAACTTGAATGATTTTTTTTTCCCTTTGTTAAAAAACTTGCCTGCTTTAACTTAAAAATCTTTAAAACTCTAGCGATTTTTCACTAATTGATAAATTATTTTTTGTCAGCAGCTTAAGAATTTTGTGAATGCCTTTTCATGATACAGAATTATTTCAAAGCGTTAGTTATAATTTAAGTAATTAAACTCACTTATAAAAATACAATCATATTATGTTTCTAGCAAATAACTGGATTTAAAATTCTTAAATACTTTGTAAATATTAAATTAAACTGTTTCGAGGAGAATTTTCTCAAATTAACAGGTTGCTCAGTATCTGAAAGTACAAATAATAATATGCCAAATATTTTATACTCTTAGTTTTTTCATATCCAGTTATTTTACCAAAAAAGTTTTCAAAAGAATGAGTATTTTATTTACCTAAGCATAATATATCACAAGAAAATTTTTGAAAAATCAGTAGCTTCTAAATATTTGTATTTAGTTCATGAGTGTGGATATCAATACATTGTCTTCAATAGGATATCTATATTTATTATACCACTAGAGATTAAGAAACATAAAGAAAAAATTCATGTAATTTTCCTTGTTAATTTTGATCAATATTTAAAACTAAAAAAAGTATAATAGAAACTGAATTTAGTCACTGATAAAATTTAGTAATAATGAGTACTTTTCCATTTCAGGGTGCTTTAAAAATGCAACAAAAAAAATCACCAAATGCCATTATCACAATTCATGGTGTGATAAACCTACCACACACAATTCATTAGTTTGAGTACTTATGGTGCATGTGCAGAAAGACAACTTTTAAAAAGCACCTTATTTTGTGTTTGGAGTTTAATTTAGAAAGATAAAAAAAATTTAACCACCGCTAATGGGGCCCCCAAAATGGAAAAGTACTTAATAATGTGTAATTTAAAGTTTTTCTTAAAAATTGTTTTAGAATATATCAGTTATATATTACAATTGATATATTACATCAGAATATATCAATTTTTTTTTAATCAATATCAGAATCATAACAATCATAAACAGGTGGTATATTTAATCATGAAACATAAATATTATTATAATATGTAGGCATACAAAACATATATGTATTATTAATGTTAAAATTATTTGTCTGTCTGGTTATGAATATGCTTTGCGTTTCCTGTAGTGGAGTAGTACTATTGATTGAAATCTTCAGAGTAAGATATGCTTTTTTTTAAGAATGTTTATGTGCTTTTTTTTATTATATCTTCTCTTCATGTTATAGAGGGGTGTTTTTTTTTCTTTTTTTTTCTGTGATGTAAAAATAAAGATTTATCTATACAAAAAAAATCCTTTAATATTAATTTATCATTTAATATGTCAAGATGGTTGTATGAACAGAACAAATAATCACACATTTAGACTCCTTAGTTTCCAATTTAGAAAAAATGTACATTTTTTATATTTCTGATAATTGGATGTATTTAATCTTTCTGATTCATAATTATTTTTAATCAGTATTTAATAGTGTAAAATATTTTACTTAATTAGTTTTTTTAATGTTTGTTTTTTGAAGTTAGAATATTTTATTTATTTGTAAATTCTGTACTTGGGATATAATTGTTTAATTTTTAAATTTCTGAATTTAAATTACTTAGTGGTTAATTTTATTTTTAAAATCTATATTATGTAAGAGATTTATTATGTAAAAGTGTTATTACTAAAAATGTTTTTTTATGAAAAAGAAATTCTCTACTTTACACAATTAAAAATAATAGAAGTTTAAGTCGTTACATATGTTTTGATTTGTATCCTGATACTGATTAATTTTTTTTTTTTAAATAGCATTTTCAATACATTTTTTGTTTTTTAAAAAATTTAAATTATTTTTAGTAATTGTAAATTTAAAGTAAGATATTGGATGTAACACACACATGTTTTGCCATTTTTAGTATACATTAGTCATTAAACAAATATGAAAAATTTAGTTTTTTTTAGTTGATGGTCAGCATGGTTTAAATAAAAAAAATACATCAGTTTGAAAGCTCAATTAAAATGAATAGAAAATTCCTAGTAGTATAAACAACTGTGTGGAAATAATGTGTGTGTTGTGGGGATTAAGTTTGCAAAATTAGATTTAAAAATTCATAATTCATGTTAAGTAAAGTAATTAATAAAAAATTCATTCAAGTAAATGTATAAAAAAGGGAATTTCATCATATTACCTTAAAATCTGGTGTATAGCGCACACCAGCGTATAACTAACTCGCACCCATACTTTCAAACTGCACTTTTAAGTTTTCAGTGTATTCTCCATATAACGTTTACACCCCCTTTTTTACAAAGGAACCAAAAGTGTGCATGTACAATGCTCATTTGTTTTTAAGTCATTTATTCGAGTTATTATTGCAGAATTTTGAAAAAATAGTATACTATTGGAATCGGAACCCTTTAACTTCATTAGATATGCATTTCTGTGCAAGATATAGTATTTCGATCTATATAAAAAGTTTAATTTTTCTTATGCTTATCTCTTTTTTTTTTGAAGCTATTATTTTTATACCCAGCATATAACACACACCTGTAAATTTCAATCTTTTTTTGTGTTAAAAGTGTACATTATATGCCGGATTTTACAGTAATTCAAAAGTACAAAAAACACATGAAGTTTTTGAATTTTTTAAATGTTAAAGTAATTTTCATTTAAGATTAAAAGTGAGATTCGTTTTGTCATGCAGAAATACAAATACCATGCCACACTCCAAAATATATAATATTTTGCTTTTGTGCTTTTATTTGTAAAATGTTTTATATTTGTTCCTTTGCTGTGTTGTATTATTACAAATTTAATTTAATTTTTTTCTATTGCAGTTTCTCTATGTACAACAGTTATCCAGTTGTTGCATTATAAACACAACATATCCATTCCTGTGCATCTGCATAAAAGTCTAATAAAGTTTCCCCAAATAACTAACTTCTTCCAGAAAACCGAAGATTCTGCACTAATTGCAAAGCCTAGTCTATTCCAATCTGTTTAATTGGTAAGCAATTGAACATATTTTAAAACATTTAATAGATCATTTCACCAAACACATGTTCCTTGTGTCATGTACTGTTTTTAATTTAATCAACAAATATATTTGCTTAATGAACTAAATTCCATTATTTTGGAATCTTTTCTTGAAGAAATAATTTACTAATTAGGTATGCCTCACTTATGTCTAAATAATTCCCTTTCTAAAATCAACGAAATACCTGTGAAATATTTGGTTTTTAAAATAATTACATTCAAGTAAATGTGTAAAGCATACCAAATAAGCAAAGTAAATGTAAAGGTACCTTTAGTGTAAATTTTTTTCAAAAATTTTTAATCTGAAGAGAGATGAAAGGTTCTTTATATTTAGGGAATTCATTCATTTGCGTATTCGCTACCAATATTCATTTGTTAAATGTATTGTTATTCCCAGATAAATACTATATTTCTTTTTCAAGCTGAATTCAATAATTCTCAAGGACTAATATATCTAATGCAATCTGTTTTGAAGCTTTGTTTTAAATGATTATATTAAATTAGAATGAAACTATTTAAACTTATTATGTACCTTTATATAAATATTCTAGTATATTTTTGTTACATATTTTTATGACAAATAGTTTTTTTATCTTAGAGAGTAGAATCTTTTTAAAATGTTTATATCATATATTTTAATTTCAAAATATATTATATTACTTAAATTAGCTTATTTATGAGATAAATCAGTGATCCTCAACCCTTGTGCCGCGGACTGACACTGATCCATGGATCAAATGATGATACCAGGCCACCTAAGGAACATTTAGTTATTTTCATTTTATTTACTGTGGTGTATTTTTCTCAGGTTTGTGCAACTTTCCATGGAAAATCACTTTATATTTCATGTTAAATCACTTTATATTCATTTTCTGGTGTAATTATACTTTATTCTGGAGGCATATTTAAACATAATGAAATTAAAATTATTAAATCAAAACTATCTAAAATATAAACAATCAACATCCCACCTTCAGCAGGCTGCGGTAAAATTATCAAACGTTGACCGGTCCGCTGCGATAAAAAGGATGAAGATCACTGGGATAAACAAAATATAATATATTAAAAATCCCATTATATAAATTGCAATATTACTTATATTTTATTTATCAAAAAAATTATTATGCATGTCTTTAGTCAGATCTTTTGTAAAAAGCCTAGTATGCTTCAAGGTATTCTTTGGTAAAGGATTTTTAACAATCTTGTTCCAAACAATGTTTACTAACAAAATGAGAATTTTAAGAAATAAATGTTTTGTTTTTTATTTCTGTTAAATTGAATGAATGAATTTAATGACTGTTATATATGTGTATGTGATAATTTTATTATTAAAAAGGGTATGGTAAAAGCAGTTCATTCAAGTTTTATTGCTATTCTAATTTTTGTTTTTATGGTTTTAATTTTATAGGTAAACATCTTTTTTCGGGGTGTATAGAGAACATTTTTCAGAAACAAAGTATGGGAAAAGTTTTGAGAATGAAATTTCATGTACAAAAAATATTAATGAAATTATATTACATAATATTTTACTCATAAAATTACTCTGAGGGGGGGAGGAAACAGAAAAATGTGGAGAAAAATAAATGTAATATATGGAAATTCAGAGATTGTGAATCATCATCGATATTGTAAATCAGCTGATAGAGATAAATGCACTTGGAGACTTAAATTTTTGATTACTCACTCATTGATCCTTCCAGCATACTGCCCCTAACAATCCAATAAAAAAAAGTTCTCCCAGTAGTTGGGAAAGTCAGAAGGAAAGATGTCCTTCAAAGAACAACAAGAAGGAAGGTGCTCTCTAGTCATTGGAGCAGAAGTACATTTCACTTAGGGGAGTCAACGCATCTGGAGATTTAAGAAAAATTCTCCCTGGACTTTTCTAAATCCACTTTGTCTCACTAAAAGACATTTTTTTTTAAAGTGATTCTAGTAACTGTCAAGCAAATGTTATATTTTTTGTTTTAGGAAAAGCTATACATTTTGGAAAAAGTATCTTTAGAGAGACCTGGTATTACTGTCTAGATTAGTGATACTCAACCTGCTGGCCGCATATGGCCCACCGGCCTTTTCTGAGTGGCCCAACAATGGTCCATTGCACTAAGAAATTCTATTATTGTGAACATTGTTCTAAAAATTTAGTGGGAAATTCTATTAATAAGCATTTAAATCTATCAATTTGCTTTTTTTGATAATAGAATGTAAACAAAAAAAGCTTGGTCATGGAGGAAAGAAAATCAAAACTATCCTGAATCTCAATAAAAAAGACATAAAAGTAAATATTTTTTTGTGTGTTTTTGATAGAAAAGTTAATATAGTATTAAAATAAAAGCCAAAAATGAGTTTAAATATTTTAATCAGTTTTGCTGTGTCCAATGTTGCTTTGTCTTATAGTATGTTTTTTCCGTTACTCTCATGTTGGGGAAGTACCTGTCATGCGTGTGTGGCCCACTTGAAATATTTATCATGTGAACATGGCCCAGCGGGAAAAAGTTGAGTACCCCTGGTCTAGATTGGGGCATTGGGCTTGGTCTCCATTAAACCCAAAATTTAACTTTAAAAGTAAGACTTTTTGGTACAAATTCATTACAAAAAGTAAACATTTTAGTGACTAAAGCACTGGACTACCTTTTTCTAGTTTTTAAAGTCATTTGAAATGTCCCATTATAACAACCTGTGTTACTAAACAATTAATAAAGCAAACAAAAAGCTTTGTTTCTTGCAGTACTATATTCAAGCCATTTATACTCTGTGAACCATACATTTTTAATGTTATTCCCTTTGTTTCTGGATATTTATTAAAGATTAGTTGGAATGTATAGTCTTTGAAAGATTTTAATGTTTCTTGCTACAGTGAAGTGGATCTCTAGTTTGAAGCTGACTATTACTATGTATAAAGTACATGCTCACAGATGCAACTTTTGCTTTAATATTTAGTGAAGTAGATTTCTTTGCTTCAGTTCATAGAAAAGTATCAACAATTGCTTCGGGCTGCTTGTTTCATCTAATTTCTGCATTTGTTGCAAAAAAAAAGTCAAACATTGTATTACTAGAATGCTTCTTTTTCTTCTAATAATAATATTTAGCACACACAATGTTAATAAACAGCAGCAACAGCACTTATATAAACACAACAGAATGGTTGAAGAAATCAAATGTCTTGTGACTTGTGTCTAAAAGAAATGGTTATAAGAGAATTATTTAAATTAGAAAAATGAAAGAAAAGATTATAAGATGAGAAGACATTCAAGTTTATTAAAAAATATTTTCGATATAATTCGTAGTTTTAGGCTGGCACAATGGCAAAAAAAATTGGTTTTCTCCTCAAAAAGGTACAAATACAAAGCACCTGTAAAAAAAACATTCATTAAGGATTGGTTAACAAAAATATAAACTCGATTGTTTTTAAAATTTTAAGTGTTCTTTTATTATAAATGTATATATTTGATTTATAACAAGCAAATAAATTGCATGCTGTAAGAACATACTTGACCATCAATTTGTTTTCTCAAATCAGCCAGCTAGTTTGTAATTTTATACAAATGTTTGTTTATAAAATTTCATATGTTAGAACACCTTATAACTCAATTTATATAATTACCATAACTTGTTGTTCACTTAACGTGTGGTTTAGTAACCATGGGTACTGACTGCAGTGTGTTAACAAAATCTAACTGCATATGTTTTGTTATTTTTAATAATCTACATTTTTCAGGGAAATTTTTTATCCACTGTGTGTGTGTGTGTGTGTGTGTGTTGTGTGTGTGTGTGTGTGTGTGTGTGTGTGTGTGTGTGTGTGTGTGTGTGTGTGTGTGTGTGTGTGTGTGTGTGTGTGTGTGTGTGTGTGTGTGTGTGTGTGTGTGTGTGCGTGCATGCGCATAGTTACCTTTTATTTCTGCTCTTAAAAATTTGATCAAATCTCTTATTTTCAAAGTTATTTTTAAATGCTCTTGTTTATTATATTTGTGCTAATATGTTATTGTTGTTTTAGTTTGAACAATAAACATGGCTGAAGTACTGACTGATGAAGAACGAGAAGTAATTATCTTTATATTTTATTACTAATTTTGTAATTCTGTTGACTGTTATTATTGTTCTTATTTTAATTTACTATTGACTGTCAGTGAGAAGAGCAGATTGATATCTTACAGCATGCCATAAGTTTTGTTTAGTCTAAGCAAATTTTATAGTTCTTTTTAAAATTCTTTTTATATAGACGAATCATGTATTAGTGCAAAATTAAACTTTAGATTTTTTTTTTATTTAGAGATATTCAAATTTAGTATTTGACTCAATCAACATTTTGATACAAACTTATAAGCTCACTGTGTATGTTCTTAAAATTATTTTTAAAAAAAAGTTGTCCATTAACTTGTGAAATGTGGTAAATATGTGTGTGATTTTAGTTAGTTTTCTTTATATGTATTTTTATTGAGAAAAATCAGTATCGATAGATAAGAGACAAAACCATTCTCTCTCTAATCTTGACCAAAATTCATGAAAATAAAAAGTTTAAAATTTTTTATTTGGCTCTTAATTATCTGTTTAGTTTGTATTTTTAATTTATAAAATATGAGGAATTTTAATGACATTATATATATATATATATATAAAATTTCCTGCAATATATATACTGTTAAATTCAGTTATTTATTATTAGTTTAGTAGTAACCTTGAAATTTTGTCTGTAATATTAAAATATTTTAATGCAAGCATCGTATTTTTTTTATTTTTTATTTTTCTTTATTGGTAGGAAATATTTGTAATGTCTAATGATCAGTGAACTATTTTTATTGCTGTTGTATTTTTAAATGTTATAAAATTTGTATTAAAAATATTGATAAACATATCTGAAATGTATTTTATAAACCTGTTTACCAGCATTCTGCGTAACAGATTGTATAGTTACTTTCTAATTATATAAAAGAATTTTATTTTATTGTATAATTTTAAATATAAAACATGTCAATCAATTTTTAATGAACAGTATACATTGGTTTCTTACAATGGTTACTACAAACCAATGTTTAGTCTATAAGAATTTCTTCTTTTTGTATCTTTTACTCAAAAATTCTGTAAATAAAATATTGTATGAAATTTTGTGTATAATAAAATGCATCAAAACAAAAATGTTTTTTTTTTTTTTGCTGCTGTAAAAAACTTTGTATTAATTATAAATATATTTTTATATCAAAAAGTTTCAATATCTTTGTGAAGGGTTCTTATATTTTAATTTATACAAAAGTATTCTTGTGTGTGTGTTTTGGAAGCTATTATATATTTGTGCTATAATCATCAGTAATATTAAATTGAAATAATTAAATTATAACCCTGTCAATTAGTGGAAATAATTTCTGTTAAGTATTTTGTGCTTTTAAAATATTTATTTAGATTTGTTAAGAAATAAGAAGGAAAAAAGATGTTAATGCCATTTATATTATACTAGCTGCATGGCCCGGCGTTGCACGGGCTTTCTCTATTTTTATAAATTTTCCCTTTCCTTCACAAAATCAGCACTTCTAATACTCTTTTTCAAAATGACTTCCACCCCCCTCCCCAGCTCCTCTGCTTAGCCCGGCATTGCTCGGGAAACAAAAAACTTTAAAAAAAATAATGCTTAAATATTTCTCGCAAAAAGGGAAAAAAACGAGAAACACAATTTTTTTTAAAAAAACCGTAATTTTTAAGATATTTTATCAATCTTTGTACAAATTACGTATAATATTGTTCTACACACAGAAAAAAAGTTTCGTGAGATTATTTTTATAAAGAAAGAAGTTATTAAGTATTTAAATAAAATTTTGAGTATTTTTTGAAAAATCGTTAAAAAAAACAGTTTTTGACATTAAATTTTTTAAATGACTGATTCTAAAAGAGAAAAGCATGAACTTTTTTAGTGTAAAATATTTTTTCATTAACGCGAAAGAAAGTGCAAGCGGAACAATTTAGAAATCATATTCATAAAAACGTATCGATTTCGACTCATTTTAAAAAAATCGTAAAAAATACAAAATATAATTATTTTGTAAAATGAATTATAGCATATCGTGGTGAAGTAAATGATCTTTCCGAATCTGTAATTATTTTTTGTATGAGTCTCATGAAAAAAAATTAGATCGCGTTTTAAAACGTCTAGAAAAAAAAGAAGTTCCGAATTTTCCCCTGGTGGTGAAAAATGGTACTAATTATGCGTTTTAAGATTTTTAATTATCTTTTTAACTAATTGGAATATCGGAATATAAATGGTCAAAGCAGATTCCTTGGATCATTCCCGAAATTTTGTACCTTCGGCGAGTTTCTGCCTCGTGTGATTCGTGAGAAAATTGGGACGCATAGATAGATACGTTTGTTTACCTATGAATTTTAATAGTGTAGATGTCTTACGTAATTTTACATATCTTGCAGATGTTGTGACTGCAATTGTTTTACATTTTAGATTGTTAAAGAATTTGTAGCCATTGTGAAAGAGTTACAGCTGCACAAAAATGGAGATAAGAAATCCTGGAATGAATTTACTGCTGTCAAATTTATGATGGCAAGGAAGTTTGATATTTGTCGAGCTGTAGCTTTATTTGAAGCTCATGAGGTAAGTTTTATTTATATTTTGTAAGTAATATATTCACTTCATACTTTGTACACCTTCAATATATTTTATTTTCTCTGTCTACATAATTATGTTCTTTTCTATGTGTTTGTTTTCATTATAATTTATAGGTAGCTTTATGTATACCGTAATTTTAATAATCTGAAATTCCAATAGTTTTATTTGCTTATTGTAATAAATTGTAAGATAATATTCTTATGAAATTTTGTATTTTGCTTTAAAGATTTAACTTACTTTCACCTTTACGTGGATTCTTATCTAAAGTATCATTAATGTGTGAAGCTTGCGTAGTTAGTTCAAGAATCTGTGTTATATGTGATTTTTTTTTTCTTTTCACAATGATAAATAACAATTACCGCAAAATCTGGCTTATAACGCGCACTTTAAACACAAAAAATTAGATCAAAACTTAAGGGTGCGTCGCAGACATAACTAGCTCTGAGGATTCTCTGTATCAAAATTCCTTCGGGGCATTTTTTAGATATGGAACCCCTATTAGTAGGGCTGTAGTTACACATACGGGGGCCCTGTATCATTAATACGGTGGTAGCTACGCCCTTGGGGTGCGTTATACACCAAGTATAAAAACAATACCTATAAAAATAACAAAAGAGATGTGAGCATAAAGAAAAATTACTTCTATATGTATCAACATACTGTTTATTTAAAGGAAACGACTTACCTTATGAGCTAAAAGAGTTGCAGTGTTAGAAGTATACTATTTTTTTTTTCAAAAGTCTAGGATAATACCTCAAATAAATGACTTAAAAATGTAAGAGCAATGTATACCAATATTTTAGATTTCTTCATAAAAAAAAGGGTGTGCATTATATGGGGAATATACCTTAAAAAATTTCATCCTGAAAGTATAGGTGTGTGTTATATGCTGGATTTTATGGTAGTAGCTGAATTTTCAAAATATTTTTTAAAAAATAATTTTATAGTGTACATTAGATTTAAACCTCACTATTTCCCTCATGCTACCAGTTATTTCTAAATGTTTCTGATCACTTTTCAAACATTTTTAGATCTGATTTTAGCTTTTCTTATTTTTTAATGTATGCAAAAAACACTTGTTTAATTGAGACTTATACTATGAGATAAAAATTGATGAAAAAAATGAATCAGAATTAATTCATATATATGATCCACAATAGTATATACAAATAGTTATAACCCTAAGTCTAACTAGTCAGTATAGTAAGAAATATCAGTTACAGTAGTATGATATGTATAATTATATATATGCATTCTGATTAATTTTTTTTTTCTGATCAAATCTTGAAACTTGTAATTACATTTTCTGTATATTAAGCAAAAACATTTTTTTAAGGTAATGCGTAGGCGGGAAGGACTCATTCGATTTGACCCTACTAGTGATGCTCTTAGAAATGAACTTGAAACTGGAAAATTTACAATTTTGGTAAGCTATTCGTAATGAAATTTCTTTGCAGGTATCAGATTTTACTATAAATTTTATTCTAAATCTTCATTTCTAGATTTTCATCATATACCATTTTTTAATTAATGTGTTATGGATATTTTAGGTGTATATCTAAATAGGGAATTGTAGATCAAAGGAATGCATGTTTATCAAGTTTCTTTTTGAGAGGACATTGTTTTAAAATTATTTGAATAAACATTACTTAGAAAGCTAATTTATTTTGAGTGTGAGAGTAGACATAATTCTCCTCCCTTTTCATCTTCATTTCAAAATATGTAAATGCATATTTTAATATTTTATACTGCTAAAAACTGATATTTTTTTTGGTTATGAATTTATGAAGTTATTTCTTATATTAGTGTGTTATGTTATTTTTATACCCCCATTTAATTGATCATTCAATAGTTTTTAATATTACTGTTCTAAAGCTGATCACAATTCTTAACATAAATTGTATTGCTATTGTAACTGTTGAGCTCTTTACTAGATTTTTAATTGATATTTATAGTTTATTTTATTGAAGCAATAATGTGTATTTTAGCCAGTACGAGATGCTACTGGTGCTGCCATAGCTATTTTTACTGCCCATAAACATATACCACTGGAAACTTCACATCAAATCACGCTTCAAGGAGTCATTTACCAACTTGATATTGCTCTAGAAAGGTACTTTTTTTACAGTATTTTATTGTTATCATTATTATTTATTTATTTTCTAACTTAATTACATTATATGTGTAATGATATATTTTTTCCCTTTAACAGTTTAGAAACCCAAAGACATGGGATTGTCTTTATTTATAACATGACAGGGTCAAAATATGCAAATTTTGATTATGAACTTAGTCAGAAAATGCTTAATTTGTTAAAGGTGAGTAAATAATTAATTATAAAGAGGCATTTTTCACTTAAATCATGTTGAAATTGCCTATGTATGTTTATCTTTTGGATTTTTACTATACCATTGTAATTGTGCCTCATTTTTTATTAAATGTGTTACTTGTGTAAAAAAAAACTGATAAATGTTATAGTTAAAAAAAATTGTTAATTTTTAACTGCTATTCCTTAATAATTTTATTATAATTTGTATTACTATGAAGTATTTATTTACATTGCTTTCATCAAATATATTGATTACATAAATATTGTTACATAGATCCGAGGGTTCGGGAATTTTATGCAAAAACAATCACAAATAAAATAAACAGTTCTTCAAGAGCGATGCAAATTTATTAACAAAAATACAATCCTTTAAATACAGGATTCAGCAGCGATATTTACAGAGTAAATCTCCGAAGGTCTTCACACCTTCAACAGCAATCAAACACAATCACCAGTGTTTAAAAATACACATATGTAAAAGATTGTTCACAAGGACAGCCGAGCTAATCACTAGTCAAAACAATCCTCACTCTTTGCTGGTTAAAATCAGACTCCTCACCGTCCCGGCGAGCATCTTATTTATGGGCGCGACAGAAACTTCCAGAAATATATAGCCGCTCGTGACATTAGTGGAGAGATCCACTACTTTCTAGAAGATTCCAGAGGGTTCCGAACTCGACAACATGATCGCCAAAGTCTCCAACTTGGTCGCCAAAAATGATGCCAACTTGGCTCTACCACCAAGATTTTGCCAAGTTCTCATTGAATCGCCATTATAACATAAGGCATTGCTTGTGAATGATACAATTTTAACATGAAATAAACATAACATAGAGTAATATAAATGCATTAAACACTCAAATACAAATTATTTACACTATTTACACAAAATTCGTAACAATATAATAAAATGTTATATTTTCATTTATTAGATTTTGATTATTATTATTCTCTGACTTTCACTGAAATTTTAAGTTTCATGAGTAATTATATATACTTTTATCGAATTTCTCTAAATGGTAAGTTTTCAGAATTGTCCAATTAATTATTAAATTAAAAGTAACTAAATTATTATTTTTTTAATTTTTTTTTTGTAAAATAAAAGCATTCATCAAAAATGCTTATTTTGATGATATTTTTTGTTTTATACATGAACTTTGACTGTCTAAATAGTTTCTTAAATTAATTATGCTTTAAGAAATTTGTATAAAATTACTAGCATTTACATTATTAGTTTGAAGTAAATAAAAAATAAACACTCTGGAAACTTACTTGTATAAAGTCTCTGATGTATTATTTTGCAATTAGGTGAACTGTTTGATAGATTTAAGCTCTAATTATAAATAGAAGGAAAAATGAAGTTTAAGATTAAAATCATATACAATTAAATTTTTATTACTTTTTACCTTAAAAAATAACTTAACTTTTGTATTTGTTTTTAAAATAATTTTAGGGTGGCTATCCTGCTCGACTAAAGAAAGTTTTGATTGTTGCTGCTCCTTTGTGGTTTAAAGCATCTTTCAAAATATTTCAATTATTTTTGAGAGAAAAATTGCGAGATAGAGTAAGTGTACTTACCATGTTATCATAAGGAAAGAAAAATTTTTTTTTTCTATGCTGTTAATAGATGTACATAAAAAAAAGAACTTTCTTTTTTAATTCAACATTGTCCTTATTTTTTTATAATATTGTCTTTAAAAAATAACTAGCATTTTTATGACAAAAAAAAATTGAGTTAAGTTTGAAGGTAGAGTTAAAAAGCTTTATCTTTATGATATGCATTGTTTTTCTCCCTATTTATTTATAGAACATTGTTATAATGAATTGTATTTATATATTTCCTTTATTGAAAAAATGCATTATATTTGTTGATAATACAAATGATTATTAATGCTTATCTGTTTATTGAGCAGAATTTTTTAAATCTTGTATACATAGTCATATTTATAAGCAATTTCCAAGTTATGTGTTTAATTTATGTTATGTGGTTAATGTATGTTTGTATAATTCCACTTGTAAGTTTTTTCTGTCTCTGTTCACATTATGTGGAAGCTTGAATCAGTGTTTTTTCTATGACTATATGTAATAATGAATAATTTTTCCACACAATTGACCACTGAAATAACAATGAAAACTGGGTTTTTTTTAAATAAATTTATCTTGGATGTTAATTGGTTTAACGGAATGTTATTTAGATTGACTCTGCATTTTGTTAGTTATTTGTTAGATTTCTTGTATTAAATTTTAAGAGCTCCTTAATTGGCAATAATTTGATTAATAATTATAAAATCGGTTTTTGCTTCAATCAATGTATGTGATATATTTTCTGATGTTAATTATTTTCTGTTTGTGAAATTTTCATTGCCTCAACTTTTGCTTAAAAATTTATTTTGTTGCTACAGGTTATTAAATATATTTTGTTCGTTTTTCTTTATTAGAGTTTTCCATCTTACTAAAATCTATCCTTATCTGAGAAATTAAAACAGTTTTAATTTTGTAAAATTGTGAGCTTTTCGTAAGGGGAAATTTTGAAAGGTATGGATAAATCATAAGCTAATATAGCATTTTTTTTCATAATTTAATTATAAATTTATAATATTTCATTCAAATTAGACATCAGTGTCTTGTATATGCTTATAAAGTAAAAATGTAATTCTTTACTTCATCCACTTATTCTAAAATATCATTGTTTTTTAAATATTCCTTGGAGAAATTGATTTTATAGAAATTCTAAAGCATATGAGCTGCTTATGTTATTACCAAAATTTGACAAGGACTCTGTGTGTATCTTAATTAAAATATTTCTGGATATATCACTGTTATAAATATTTTTAGTTAGTAATATGCTTGATCTCAAACTCTTTTATTATTTTTAGCCAAACATTTTTCTAAGGTTATTTTAGAAAGTCTTAAATTATTGTAGAATTCATAATATCTTTTCAAAACAAATAAAGTTACCAGAAACATTTAATAAATTTAGTGTCATATTAATCAGTTCTTTCAAATAAGAATAATGTGAACTGCTTTGTAACAAATTATCACAGATAATGTTTTTTCAAAGTTAATACTTGTCACAAACAGTTAAGTTAAACAATATCTTTTTTGTAATATTAGTGATATATCAAGTAATAGTTGAGTATATATAAATAATACATCTTATAATTTCTGCAAATTACGTAGTTTACTTCAAAATTAATCTCTGAGGAGCTAAAATATTTATACATTAAAATAAGTAAATTCCAATTATTTTTTATGGGTATTTTTAATTTTAATATTTCACATTTTATTAATATGAAAAAAATTAACCTATTTTTACCCACATTACACTCAGGTTTATTCATCTTTCATGTTAAATATTTGTCGCTCCAACCCTTCTGATAGTTTTAAATTTTATCTAGCAAACCGAAGAAGCAGCTGTGCAGAAGGTATGTTTTATTTCATGAGCTCTAACCCTCTGTGTTTCCTATCCTTCCTTGTGGGATCCTTGAATGTTTTCCTTTTCAGCTTTGGTTTCATTCTTAAATTTCTCCATAACCCTTTGATGTTATACTAATTTTAGATTAATGTGGATGAAAAATGTTTGGTTTTTAAATCCTCTCATTGGTGAATGTATTTTGCTGTTTATCTTTGGTGCATATTTCTTTTTTGGCATGCCTTGTGTTATTCTTAGTTAAGTAGTTTTGTGTGTGGGGAAGAATATTTTAAATATTTGTTTTAAACTGAATGTCTAGATCATTTTTATAAAAAAAAAAATTAGAAATGTTAGTGGAAGAGAAGTGTATATGTTTAATATTGTCTGTAAAAAGTAGATGAAGTGTTCTAAATTTATGTGAAGAAAAATGAAAAGTTCAGTCTGATTTGAACTTTTTCAATAAGTAGTGCTTTTGGAATTGGAGTAGAAATTTTATTATTTATTTATGTGTTCTAATAGTACTATGTTTTTATTTACTGTTCAATTGAAATATGACTTGTTTTACATGCTCTGTGTTGCTATTTAACTTATAGTTTATTATCTAAATTGAGTAATAATTATTAATTTGTTTAATTTCATAGAAATAAAATTTTTGCTGATTGTGCCTGATCTAATAATTTATTATCTGCCAATATGGTGCTCGCTCTAAAAAGGGATACTAGCTCCCGGGGAATGTACTAGGTCTGCAATGGTTAATCACCAATCCCCAGCCCATTAGAAATTAAAATTTAAAAAAATTAGTATTGGAAAAATATTCTTTTAATGTATAAAATGCTTTTTGTTCCATAAATTTTTAACCATTTGCTAAATAATGCATATTTATTCTTAAATGTTACAATACTTTCTCAGAAAGAATAGCTCAAAAAATCTTAAATTTCCTAAAAGCACTGTTTAAGAATATTAGCAAGTTTTATAATTAAAAGTTAAGAGAGTCATTATATATCTCTAAATAATAAAAACGTGACACCAAATTTTATTCTGCATTTTTGACTAATGTTTCTATTCCAAATTTCACATTTATGAAATTGCTTCAATTTCGTTTCAATGAATATGTTAATGCAGTTTACATATTCAACTAAATGCATTGTTATTTTAACTGAGCTAGTATAACTGTAATTTAATTATAAATTGTGAAGTATTTCCTTCCTTTGTATAAAAATTGTGAATTTGTTTTATTCCTAAAATAAAAGCATAAAAAGAGGTGCTTTAATATTTAAAAATATAGTAAAACCTTCATAAATTATTTAATTTATAATTTTTTTTAAATGGACATGTTTTTGTATATTTTATGGAAAATGGACCAATATTAATTACTTTTATAAATTGACTAGACATTGGAGTAAATGGTGTCAGCTTTGAATTCTAATTCTATTATTATTTTTATAGTATAAATTATCTTCCCTTATTTTATGAATACTATAGTTATGCATTCTAAAGGTCTGTTCAAAAAGTATCTGACCTTGAATTTTCTTGCATACAGTAGATGTACTAAAGCAGCATCACTGTGCACAGAGGGAGATGACAGCTTAATGCACATTCTTGAATTTCCTTGTTCCAGTGTACCAGTCATTTCCAGCAAGCAGTTGAGTGAGATGCTGTTATGTGTTCGTCAGATTTTAATTTTTTTAAATATGACTGAATGACTTAAGCTATCAAATTTTGTCAATCAATAATTCATAAGACTCAACAAGTGTTGGGAAATGATGCTATGGGGGTTGTATAAATTAAGGAATGGTTTAACCGATTCAAAAGTGTTTGTGCATGCACATCAGTAGAGAGTGACCAGCATTCTGGGAGGCCACAAACCGTTCAAAATGCAGCTGTTGTTGTTGTTAAAAAGATGGAAATTCTGATAATGAAAGATAGTTATTTGACTTTATGAGAAACTGCTAAACAAGTTGAGATCAGTGTAGATTCTGCACATGCAATTTTGTATGATCATGCTCAAAGTGAATGCAAAAAATTTTCCCAACCTTCTGTTGATGAAGCAGAAAAACTCTGTCTTACAGTTACACAGGATCTAATGGACACTTCTTGTGACCTTTGGCTATTCTCAAGAATAAAAATGCCATTGAAAGAATCCCATTTTCAGAGTTGAGATGAGATAAGGCAGAATGCGACAGAGGAGACCACTTCCAAAAACCTCTTCCAGAAGTGTTTTCAGCAGTAGAAGATATGCTGGACTAAGTGTTGAAGGTGCAAGAGACCTACTTTAAATCTGATTAGGATCCCAATCTCGCAAAGTAACTTAAGATATTTTTTCTGTCAGATACTTTTGGAACAGACTTTGTATTTGTTGTTCAAAATTTATCTTTTTCTTCGGGAAATATTCCTCTGAATTTTAGGTAGTATAATTACTTCAAAATTGCTTAATTAAACAGATGGAAGCTCTTTCCCTCCCTCCTGTGTAGATTAGAGTGGCCTAGTAGTTATGGTCATGGACTCATGGCTAGCATGTCAGTAATTTGAGTCTAGTGAGGCTGAAGACCCACTGTGTAGAGGGGCCAATGCATTATAAATCTGTTGAGGCTGAAAGTCTTTCCATTGGCATGGTGTGATAGATTGGAGAGGGAGGGAGGTAGCTCAGGTCTTCACACCTGTCACTTGACTAAGGTTCAAAATGACGAGGTCCTTCGCCAATAGTTCTCGCGTTGCTTTTAGTTCAACATAAATAAACTCTCACTGACTCACCCATGTGAATTTGTTTTCTTTGAAAAGTCAATTTATGATGCAATTAAAAAATTTAAGAGGTATATGTAATTTTTTTATGAAGATTTGTTTGCTGGATTTGCTTTGAAGTTTCTGCTAAAAAAGGCTCCTCTGAACATTATAAAAAATGTATCTTACATTCATCTTTTATGTCATGCTATATAAAAATAAAATATTGTTAAAGCATCAAAAGAATTCTCTTCCTTTAAGGAAATAATATGATTTTACCATTTGTAATGAGCTAATTGGGCTCTAAATTCCAATTCCACCAAAAATCCATATGGAGAAAGCCGAATTAACTATTAGTTAAATATTACTTTCCTCACAAAAGTGTAAGGTACTAGTTCTTGTGCATATTATCTGTGATTTGAAATAGATGTCTGTCATCAATACCCTTTTATGTAACTGTGTTGGAGGTTTAATTGAATAAACATTTTCTTTTTGCAGTTATTCATGGTAAACATTCCACAACTGTGCATGCACATCCCACCCTCATCCCTCCCCGAAGAGTTGGGTGGTACCTTCCAAGTCGATCACAAAACATGGCTACAACATTGCCTCAAATCTACCATCAATCGTTGCATGGATGAAATCTGTGATTCATCATCAGCAACGCCCACCGAATGCCCTTACAGTGGCTTTCACCTACGTCATTTCAATGACAGTGACATGGAGGAAAACAGCGATCACCACAATGACTCTGTACACGAGAAACACAACTCAGAGGAGAGAGAAAAGGAAGTGGAAGTGTTGAAAGAGTCAATGATTTTTGACCCTGCAGTAAGTGAGGTTTCATCTCTATTCTGCTTTACATCTGATGTAGACCATTATATAATTGTAGTGGTGCTACTAATTTTTAAAAAAGAGAAAAAAACTCCTTAATCCTGGAATTTTTAAACTTTTTTTAAAGGATAAATTGCAAAATGAGAATTTTATCAATATTTGTAAGATAAAAATCTTTTTTAAAAAAACCATTAGGGGAAAATAAATCTTTCAAAAAAAATTTTTTAAATCTATGTAGCATATTAACAAAATAAGGAGAGGGAGAAAGGAACCCAAGAAATTGCTCTTAATATCTTATTACAATTTAAAATTTATACGTTAGTGTACTTGTGTTGTATTCATGTTTTAACATTTTAAAAATTTAAAATGATGCTATAATAATAAAGTAAGCTTATACATATTAGGTTGGGGAAAAAGAAATCCATTATTTTATTTTTTTTTTTTTGGTAGACAGCTGTAGTGTTCGATATCTCACAATGTATCTATTAAACAATTTCAAATTTATGCTCATTGGGAAGGTAATATTTTACTCTAAACATATCTGCCATTTAATTAATACCTTGTGTTAACACTATTCTAACCTTGACATTACTTTAGCATGTTATTTTTATTCATTCATTCCTTGAGTACAATTTCTTTATTATACCTTTATTTAAAATGATGACAAGTAATTAAAGTTACAAAAATTTATCCTGGATGGAATTACACTATTGCTATATTTCAAAAATAAGGTATCCTTCTTTCTGATGTAGAAATTCTTTTAAATGAGTTATATGATTAAAAAGTAATGCTCACCTGGTCTAAAAAGTGCAATGTAGTTTTGAGAATTTAAATTGTGTACAAGTTTCCAAAATCATTTTTTAAACATTAATCCAAATGTATCTTATATTCTAAAACTGATAAGATATGAAGATTTATTTGGCTGGGCATTAAGAGTTATATTTTTAAAAAAAAAAAACACTTGCAAAATCAAAAGAGAAAAAAAAATGTTTTTATTTAGAAAAAGTTTTTACCTTGAAATATTTTGGAAAGAAATTCTTCTTAAGTCATTACCACACAAAAATCTTAATTGGTTTCAATCATAGCAGATGTAGTAGATTTTCTTATGACGACATTTTTTTTATTCATCTTGCCGGAAATGAAAGCATTTATTATCTGCAGATAGTGGTTAATAATTAATATTACTTCTAGTATTTTTAATTCAAACTTTTTTATCCTTTCTCAGAAATATGTATAAGTAAATACTCATATCTTAAAAACTACAATTGCTTTTCATCACTTTTTTTTCACTGTTTTGCAGATTAAATCAAGTCCTTTATATCTAATCATATACATTTTTTGCATAATATGGTACACATCTGCTTTTTGCTACATAAATTGTGAATCTTTCTTTCCTGCATGTTGAGTGTGCCTCTTTTTGAAGAATTTATCATCTACTACAGGGTCGGGCAAATAGCAGCCCACATTGAGTTTTCTTTGCTGCATGCCAAGACAGTCAGAAAATTTGCTTTGAACTGAGATATCTTTCCCATGCGCAATCAAAGATTCATCTTGTCTTTTTCACTATTATAAAAACAGAATTCCTTTATTAGGCAAACTAAGTAACTGAAAGTGTTTCCACTAAGAGAGGAGGTCACAAGTTTTCAAGATTGTAACAAAATTGAGCCTAAATCCAATTTGTTCTGTTATCCCATTGCTACTTATTTTGATACAGAACCTAAGGAGTTACAGTTTAAACTTACTAACTTGTAGTCAAATCCTTTTGAAAAAAAAATTTTTTTTTAAAAAAAATTTTTTTTTAAATTTTTAAGAAAAAATTTTTCCATAGAAAAAACGGGGAAATTTTTTCTTTATTTTATCAATTTTTTTTTGGTAAAATTTTTTCTTCAGAAAATAGAAAAAGAAATAAATGCTCAACTATGAAAAAGGCCCAAAAAAAATTTTAAAAAAATTTTCCCAAAAAAAAAAATTAAAAAGACTCTTTTTTTTTTTATTAAACTGTTCAAAAATTAAAGTGCATAAAATTTTTTAAACTTTTTAAATTTTTTATTTTTTTTTTTTTTATTTTTTTTTTTTTTTTTTTAAAAAAGTTTTTTAAAAGAAAAAAATTGGGTGCATTTTTTTTTGATTAAAAAAAATTATTTTCTTTTAAAAAAGAAATTTAAAAAAAGCCCAGCAGTATAATTCATTTTTTCTCTTTAACCCTTTTTTTGGGAAAAATATTTTAGCCCGGACTTGAGTGATCTTTCTTCATGTCCCTTAAATTTGGGTTTTTTTATTTTTTAAAGCTATTAACAAACAGAAAAAAAAATTAACTTTTTAAAGGTTTTTTTTTTTCCCCCTACTTATTAAAAAACCAAAAATTTTTACACTTTTTATTTTTGTTTTATTTTTTTTTATAGAGGTTTAGATAACCCCGTCCTCACCCGAACTGCGTCACGGATTTTACAGAGGAGGAAGAAAATGAAAAGCCTTTGTCCCCGAACGATGTGTCAATTGGGGAAAAATCTGTTTTTTTAAATAAAACAGTGGTGGCTATCTAAAAAAATTTTCGAATATTTCGATAAAAGGGGGAAAGGGTTTTTACAGCAGTATTCAGATATTAAGAATACACCACCAGAAGGAACTTTTGAAACATCAAAGTAAATATTTCATTCTATTTTGGAAAAAATTCAAACGTCCCCCCCTCCCCAGGCTTTGTTTAGCATATGCCAAAACAAATTTTCGGTTTTAAAAAAATTTTAAATTTTCTTTTTTTAAAAAAATGATTGAATATATTTAAGAAATTTTATAATGAAGTAGAAAATTTTAACCATAGACTTTTTTAGAAACTTAAGGGCAACAAAAACATACTTTTTGTTGTGAATATTTTTATAGATTTTCTCAAATTATATTTTAATTCAATGTGTTCATAACTGAACTCTCAGACATGTTAAAGTGAACTTGCTCAGATTGAAATCATCTAAAATAAAAACTTTTTTTTATTTACTGTATTCTAATATTATAATATCATTGAATCCCATGTGCTTGAAAAATAAATTTTTTCTCCTAGGTTAAAAGTTAATCAATGCAAGAATAGATACACAGATGTTCTCTGTTATGACCATAGCAGAGTGAAACTTCCTATCATTGATGGTGATCCTTATTCTGACTACATTAATGCCAATTATGTAGATGGTTATAAGCAGAAACATGCATTTATTTCTACTCAAGGTAATGTTATATTAGATAAAGAAAATGTTTCTTTTATTAATTTTGAATCCTTAATCAATATATGTCTTCTGAATAAAGAGTTTTAAATTACTTATGATCTTAGTTAATTTTGTTCTTTTCCTGTGTGATAATTTTATTAGTTTTCATTGTTTGTATGTCCATAAACATATTTTTAAACTTCTGATTTATTAGATATATTTACTACTAAAACTTTTGTATACCATAATGCAAAAAAAAAAAAAAAGTTGTGACTATTAAGTAATGAGACTGATGCTGTAAAAATTTTGATTTTGATTTCATACATGTTTACTTTTTATCATCTTCAATATACACCCCTCTTTTTTCCTTATGACACCCCATGCCAATCTTCAAATGTTCGAAATAGGGCTGGAGGTCTTTTTGTGTAAGCTCCTGTAGGATGTGTGCCACTTTCTCTTTCCCAGCTTTAACAGACTCAAATCATGTTCGTTTTTAGTGCAGATTTTGCCTTAGGAAACGGATAGAAGTTGCTTGGCAAAAGATCCAGTGAATAAAACGGATGCTCTAACACTGGGATTCTGTACTTGGTTAGAAACCTCTTGACAAACTATGTGGAATGAGGCTGCTTATTGTCTTGGAGAACCTATGACTTGTATCTCAACAGTTCTGGTTGTTTCTTCCTTATTCACAGAGTTCAGGAAGAACATGAATTTAGTGGTTTGACTAATAGTTTGACCTTCAGGAGCCCAATGAAGATACACAATCCCATAAATATTGAAAAAACAATCATCATTGATTGGAATTTTGATTTGCTTCTTCGAATTTTTTTGGCTCTTGGTGGATGGGCTCTTCCAATGCATGGATTGGCATTTCATTTCAGGATCATGAGTAAAAAAACTACAGTTAGTCACACGTTATTATCCTTTTCAATAATTTTGGGTCATTTTCAAAGTGTCAGTACAAACAATTTTGAGAGCTTCTTTTTGTTCAAATGTGAGAATTTTGGGCATCATTTTGGCACAGATTTTTTGCCTGCTATAATTGTTATATAAGATTTGTTGTATGTAATCTTTGTTGATTCCTACAGTTATTTTGTTGTAAAATTTGTATTAAAAATATTTTGTAATATCTAAATACTCAAGCTCTGTAATTTTATTGAAATTCATATTAAACTGAAAGAAGGATTTTTTTATATGTCTTTTACTCTTTTGTGTCTAGGACCTCTTCCTAAAACTTGTGCCGATTTCTGGCGCATGGTTTGGGACCAGGAATCGCACATCATTGTAATGACCACCAAAACAGTGGAAAGAGGTAGAATCAAGTGTGGTCAATATTGGCCTGCTGAAGAAAACACTGTGCAAGAGTATGAAGATTTTGATGTATACAATAGCGGAGTTGAATATTTTCCTGATTATATTGTGTCCAATTTAGTTTTGACTAATAAAAAGGTAATGCTCTCTATAAACCATTTCTAAACAACAATTACATGCTTTAATTCATTCTATTTGGTGTATTTGTCTCTTTTAACATCACTCATTACATACAAAGAATTTTAATGTGCTTTCATGTTTATTTGAATGTATTTTGCTTCCAAATATTTGTTAATTAGTGACTGGGAAGGAGATTTACTTTCAAGTTAATTTGAATAGAAAATTTTTAACATTACTTAGTTTGATAAAACATCTGACTTTTGTGATCTTTTTAGAAAAAATTGTTGAAAAGTTTTAATTTTCTGGATAAAAAAAGTTAAAAGGAGAGACAATGCAAGTTATTGTCACATTGAAGTGAATTCTTATTATGGCTTTTAATATGCTAAAAAAATTAATTTCTTATCTAAAATTGTATGTAATATCATTAAAATTATTCAAATAATGTAAATAATTACTACTAATAAAACTATTTAGAACTACATTGCATGTAATATAGAGCAGTACTCCTTTATCTTTTTATCGCCCCCAACCGATTAATGTTTAATAATTTTATCTCAGCACGCTGAATATGGAACATTGAATGTTTATATTTTAGATTGCTTAGATGTAATAATTTTAATTGAATTGTATTGAAATATGCCTTCAGAATAAAATACAGTTACACCAAAAAATTAATATAAAGGGATTTGACATGGAATATATAAAGTGATTTCTGTAAGAAGTCGCTGAAACCAGAGCGAAATTCATCACAGTAAATAAAATGAAAATAATTTGATGTTCTTTGAGTAGCCTTGTACCATTTGATTCATGGACCGGTCCAGGAGTTGAAGGGCATCGATATAGAGTATTTACAAAGAAACAAGACTGTGGTTAAAGTTTATGGATAAAAGCATGTCTGCTTATTATCAAATGTTTGTCTTACTTAATCTTAAATTATTAATCTCTTATCTTTAATGTTTAATTGTGAGATGTTTTTTCCCTAGTAAAAGTGGGATTTATGTACTTTTTGTTAAGTTATTACTTGTTAGCACTTGTTCTGAATCTGATTTTGTCAATCATGAATGTTATATAATTTTTTAAGAATTTGTTGTCAGTATTTATTAAAAAAAAAAATTACTATCAAAATTAGCAAAACACATCTCAAGAGGTATGTCACATGCAATTTACAAGCTGGCCTGACTTTGGTGTCCCTCCTTCAGCCTTAGCCATGTTGGACTTCCGTGATAAAGTGCGTAGGAAACAGGCACAAGCAGTGGAGATGATTGGAGCTCATTGGCTGGGACATCCCTTGGGACCACCTATTGTGGTTCACTGCAGTGCAGGCATTGGCAGAACTGGTAAGTTAATAACATCTTTAGTATTGATGATCATCTAGGCATTTGCTATCTAATTTATCAAACCGAATATAGCATTCTAAGTTGATAAAAGTAGCATTATTAGTTTTGAAATTTGCATAATGAAGTGATACCTCAGTATCCATTCTTCTGTAAAATCAATCTCAGTTTAATATGTATTTTGTTTGAACATGAACAAATTTTGTTTGGGTACTGTTTGCTGGCAATAAATTGGGCAGGCTTACATCCTTGGTTGATTGAATTTTGATATAGAATTAATCCTTGAAGGATATATTATTTTTTATCTGTACATATCTCTCACTGACAAAACTTTTCTAGAAATGTCCAGTAAAATATGAAACTTTTCAAGAAATTTGTCATCAGAAGTAATGAGCAAAAGGGAATTTGTGAGGCTGTGCTTTTAATTAGGTATTGTCTCTCTGAGTAAATCCATAGATCTAGATATGAGTAATGGTCATGTGGAGGAGCACAAGGAAGATGTGGCCACTGAATAGCTGCAGGAAAATAAGTAGCTCAAGAATGAGATATTTATTCTCTTTTCCCCCTTATCTGACTCAGATAAGGGAGAAATAAAGGAAACTCCTCTTCATTTGAGGAAATATTTGCTGAATGGATTGACATTGAAGGTTATGCACAGAAATGCTGCCTTAACAAAGCACAAGCAAGTCATAATAGCATTATGTGGAATGACCAGACATTAGTATTTTTTTTAACATTCTGAAGAATAGGCAGAAGCAAAGTTCCATAAATGGATTTTTAGTAATGGTCAAACTTGATAAATTTCAATTAGGTCTAAATACTGAAAAGGAGAACATTAATTTCAAATTTTCATATATTTAATCTAATTGTTTTCGTATCTGTGCATATTAGTATTACACTATGGTTAAAGTAATTTTAATCTTATCAATGTGTGATATGGCACTGAGATTACAGATTTTTTTATAGGAAAAGATTAATCATTTTTGATTTATTTCTTATGGAAACATTAGGTTGTTTTTTTAAAATTAGGTATAAATACGAGGATTTGGAATGAATTAAAGAGTCATATCTATGTACCTTTGTATATATATTTTAGCCATAAGATATGTTTCATAGGGTAAGAAGTAAGCTCCCAAAATTTGCTTTGTTTAAAATCATCTAATTTTTTTTTTTAAATTTGGAAAAAATTATAAAATTTATTCTTAGTTCAAAGAATGTTTAAAATCTATTTTAAAAATTGCAAAAATTTTTGTCAAACATGAAAAATGTGATTTAAGTAATTATGATTTTCATTCGCGAAATTTCAAATTGTATCTAGTAAATTTTAAGATGTTGCAGATTCAAATTCAGCATTTCCTTTCTTTAAATTTTGAACATTTTTATACTTGAAAATTATTTAAAAGTTAAAATATTAATTCGTACGCTTTCATTGCAAATTATAAAAATAAAATCTTAAAGTTCATTCTCAGAATTTCATTATTTTCCAACATAATTGTATTCTTTTTTTGCAAGCTAGACATCTCCTCTCTTCTTGTCTGTGTTAAGTTACTTACTGAAGTATTTACTTAATGCAATAAATTCATAGGTTTAAATTGCACATTGGTATTACAGGTACTTTCATTACCCTTGATATTTGCATCAATAAACTGGAAGCGACAGGATTGATAGATATTGTGAAAACTGTTGAAAAGATTCGTGCACAGCGAGCATACAGTATTCAGATGCCAGACCAGTATGTTTTCTGCCATTTAGCCTTGTTAGAGTATGCTCTAAGCAGAGGTCTGTTGGAAGATGTTGATTTGTCTGGATTCAATGACTGATGACTCTGAATCTGAATGATCTCACTGTGCTTGTTTCATTGGTAAACCTTTTATTTATATGCATTGTGCCACCATGGACCTTTTTTTAAATTCTAACTGGGTGAGTGTGGAATTTTAAAGAATTAGTTGGATTAAAAACTTGTATGTTGCCATTATGTGATTTTGTTTCACCTATGGTTAGTAACATAAAACTACAATGCAAAAGCGAAACATTAATAGTATTTTTATTGTATTAAAAAACATTGTGTACAGTCTCAGTTTACCATACAATTTGTTTTATTTATTTTTTTTTAACTACTGAAGTTCATTACAATCAAAATGACATTTATTTTCCTTTGTTAGTTATCTTGTGTAACAGGAAAATTTTGAAAACTGTTTTTCCTCTGTAAAATTTTTTATTTCATCTGTTGAAGAAACATTTACTTCTATTTATTTTTCATATTCTAGTTTAAAATTACCTGTTTTTAATGTATACGCATGTAATTTAATTTATTTCTGTAAAAAAAAAATTATATCTTCATTCTTTATAAACATTATGTTGCTGTTTTATTTGTATTCTGTATAGATTTATTTTATGTTCTCTTTAAAACTTATTTTTGATGTCCTATACTGACTGATATGTGAATATTCCTTCTATCTGTTACTGTGTGTCTTGTGCAATTAATATTCCTATATTCAATGTATTTTCATATCTTTCAATGTTTGGAAAGTTTTTCCTCTTCCATTTTTTCAAAAATATCATTTCCTATGTTATCAGAAGTATTTAGTTATTCCAAAATGTTAATGGGTAGCACATATATTAAACAGGGAGCATGTCTTGTTTTTATCACTAAAAAGAACATTGATTGAAATTGCTATCTTTTGAAGTCATTCCATTGAACCGTAGGTTTGTGATACTTTTGGGGATGATCAGCATTTATAAACTTCTGAAAATTCAATTGTTTCAAAAAAAAATGTTTATATTCTTACTAGAGGAAAATGAATGGATTTTTTATTTTAAGTTGGTATTTTTGTTTTTGTGAAACATGTACTCAAATAAATGCATACAGCTATTTTCAGATTACATTAAAATTAACATAACTAACACAAAAATTTAAACTTTTAAAAATATATTTTAATGTCAAAAAATTTCTAAAAAAAATTTGTGATTTTTTTAAAAGCAAATTTTGATAAAGGGTTTGGGGGCTCTAATTTTTTTTTTTTTTTCCATGTCCTCATTGTTGAATTTTAACAATTCCTTGTTGTTCTAAAAATGAAGATAGACTTATGCGTGTTGATGTGGAATGAAAAATTGTTTAATTAAAATTTATACAAAAATATGCCAAACCTATATTATATGATGAACAGAACCATAAATTTCTTCATCACTTAGATATGAAATTTGGATCATAAGGACAACATAATAGGACCCTGAAATGCATCCCTTAACTATAGTTTAGGGGAAGAGAAATAGTTGAACTATACAGCTTTAATATTAAGATTTACAATTTTGAGTAACAAGTTTACAATATCTTGTGTGTTCCTTATTTATTATGAGACCCCCCAAAAAAAAGAAAATTGTTTCAATATGAAAATATGAATTAAAATAATGGTAGTTTTAATGATTTAAAGTGTTTTGTGCCATTATAGAAGATATTTATCATCATTAATACAAATATCAACCTTTCTATTCTATCATGGCATCTGATTTTCCCCACAAAATACTTTCATTTTATGCAGTTCATTTTTTTAAAATTTCCATGAATTTTTTATATTTTTCATTTTTATTTAAAATTTAAAAAAATATATGTATCTATTTTTAAAAATTGATTAAAATTGGTGTTTTAGAAAGTTAATGGCATCATCAAAGCAGATTTAAATATTATAATTCTCAGTTTATTTATTTTTATTATTATAGTTAAAAGTATTTTATGCATCATGTAAAAAAATTCATGCAACATTAAATTGAGATAAAAACAGAACTTATAAATAAACTCAACAGAATTGTAAATTCAACATCAAACTTGACATTACAAATAAAAGAATTGACTCCCAAATTTAAAAGCATGGAGGCTGAAAACTGCTGAATCATTTCACTCGAGTAAGATGCTTCAGTCATTAATATGAAAATTGTTTATCATAGCATAGTTTTTGATCATAGCATATTGAATCCTTCACAACACATTCCTTTTATGTACTAGAGGTATGGGTGTTAAGGAAAGTGGAATTAAACACATAACCTGATCTAATTTTCTCTGAAAATCCAAGGTCTTTTGTAACAAACTAGATATATTTGACAGGAATTCATTTCTCTCAGAATATGGTTCAACCCCTTTTGGTATTTTAGAGGGTTGCCTGAATCTACTTTTAAAAATTGTCTTGACAAGACAGTGAGGTCTGTCCTAGGGTAAAGATGAAGATGGCTTGATCAAATTTTATCATAGAAATGCATGCATTTGTTCTAAAGTTGGAGCGCAAAGCATGGTTTGCTCAAATAGACTAAAGCAAGGATTGGAGCAAGCTTCTCCATGGTAACTTTGTGGTTCCTTTCAAAAGGTTAACCCAGGAATTGGCTTTAAAAATCTATTAAAAATTTTGCTCTGATTTACAGTCCTAGTATTTCAGTTGAATTAAATTTAGAAAATATAAGTGATATTTATTTTTTGACAGAAAAATTTGTTCTATACAACTAAAGGTGTGTTCTTTTATTGCAATTAAGATTTTCCATGAAAACATTTTCTTTTAAATCTATACTTAAAATATTATAAGTAAGAAAATTTTCAATTTATACAAGCATATACTTTTTTATCCCTTCTGATGTTTGAAACTGTTTTATTTCAGATGTATTATAAATGCTGCCTTAAGGAATTATCATTGAATTTATGATACTTCTTTTTTTTATTATTCATTTTTAAATCAGCTTTCATTTTCAAAAGTATGTTTCTGTAGAAATATATAATTTTTTTTTTTTTTAATTTTAGTACCTATATTAAATCTTAAGAAATACAGCTGGTCTGTAAATCTTCTGAAAATTATTTTTGTTTACTGATATATAAATTAAAAAGTTCCGAGTAACTATTAGCTTACAAGTTTTAGTCATATTAATTAAACTTATTGAATATTTAGTGGGGGGTGTCATTGTTGCTAATATTTTATGTTAATTTGTGAAATCTTCATAAATTTTGTTTTGGCTTGTAAAATTTCTTTCTGTGATTTGACATTTGCTTGAAGTTTGTGTGTTCATGAGAAATATTGGTATTAAGTATTTTTTGTATTTTTTACATTGTATGCTGTGTATTATAGGAGCTTATTTTCATTCTGCATTTTAATTCAACACTTAAGTTGTGATTCTTTTGAAAAGAAGTGCTTGATATTAGTATAACTTTTAAAATTTCATGAGATAATTGTTATTCTGGAATTCTCAGATTGTTAAATTCAGTCCTTCTGATTTTTAAAGGACACTGTTGTCATGTTATGTGACTAAACATGATTAATATTTCATATAGGTATCACATTTTTTTTATTTGACATTCATTTTATTTTTTACTACCTGAAGGGAAATATTCATTGGTAGGTTTTTACCAGTAAGACATATTAGTTTATTTTATATATAATTATATATATTATCTCAATTAGTTAGGACTTTATTTGCATTTTAATGTCATTTTTCTGACTCATTCTTTTTTAATGAAAAATTGTCTGAGCAAAGGTTTATTAAAAAAAAAGTGAGATCTAATTTATATTTTGCTGATTACTCTGAAAATTGATTTAGTACTGCTATAATATTTTTCACTCTTCTACAAAATTTCCATTATTGTGGCTGGTTTATTTTTAATGTATGCTGAAGGATTAAATATAAATTTTTAAAGCTAGAGAAAATTTACTTTAGATTTACTGCATAGATAAGGTGAAAACTGGCCTTGCTGTATTTGAAAGGGTGGGACTATACCCCTTTCAAATACAGCAAGGCTAGTTGAATATTTGACTATAGATTTATATACTATATACTGACTTCTGATTGACTGTAGATTTTTTGTTACAATTGTTTTCATGGACTACTTAACTGTGTTAACAGCTGAACTTGTTATTTTTCACTTACAATGAACATTAATTATAAATGCAATATCTCTTGCAGGGTCCAATGGTAATATTTCTCAGGTAGTTAGTTCATTAAACATATATTATTAGACAAATTTGTTGAAAAATTATTAAAACTAAAAGGTGAATGTAAAGTTACTTAGCTGTATCATTTATTTGATTGAATATAAATTATATATATTTACATATACACATATATAATTAAAAATGAAATTTCCATTTGCTGCGAATTATTCCCCCATTGTGAAGTTCTTTCAATTAACTAACTTCCGTCATATATATATATAACCTGAATTATTTATGTGTATCAGCATTTCGTAATATTTTTGTTGATTCTTACAATGAATTATGAGGATTTTTCATTAAGTGTGTGCATATTTTTTATTATAAATTGTGGCAAAAATATTAATTATGTAATATAGTTTTTTTCAATTGTTTTGAATTATTATTTGCATACTAACTAAAAATATTTGTTACTTTTTGAAAATAGCTTAAATTAGCTGCCTTATAGATCTTTCTATAAAATACAATAGTAAATATTTCATTGACAGAAACATGCTATTTACTTCTACTCCATAAATTTAAAAAATCTACTTATTCAACTTAATTTGTAATGTATGCATTTTTATAACAAAGGGTGAAAAACACAAGAATGAAAAGTTAATGCCTATGACTAAATGTCTAGTACAAATTTTGTAGTAATATTATAACACACTAAGTAATTGTCACAAGCACCACCGATATATATTTTAAATGGAAAATAGTGGACTAAAAACATTAAATCACTGAGATCTATAAAAAAAATATTTTTGTAAGCATTTTTCATCCAGTGGAATAAAATGCTGATTTGTTGTATTTCATTTAGTTTTAAAGCATAAAATAATAATTCCGAAATATATCTAATGCTTTTACTTTTTGCTTTCATTACTTTAGCATGAAGTAAATGAATGCCTTGAATTAAATACATGTAAAATTTTATCTTTTGTAAATCAAATTTAAGATTGTTAAGGATAATTGAATTATGACATAGTTATTTATTTTAATCATCAATAAGAATTGGGGAATTTTTATTTTTGGCCCTCTCTCTCTAGAATTCACCTAAAAAAATTCAGTGTTAACCTTTTTTTCTCTTTAAGCAAGGATTTTTTTAAAGATTGATAACCTTGATTTATAAAAGCAAATGTTGCTATTTATTATGAAATTCTTTTTTACAAATATAATTCTAGTTTGAAAATGATCCATATGTTATAAGATCTACAATTGATAAGTTAAGATTTTAAAAGAAAATATATAAATGTGCATTTAACTTTTCTAAATAAAATTCCATTCCAATAACATCTCATTCCTTATTTTTGAGCGGAGCTTAAAAATCAAGAAGCTTTGTGTTTTATTCATCTCTTATAAAATAATTTAATCCTGTTTGAAGGCATAACCACTCAAAGGCAGTAGGGAAAGTTGCAAGTATTGTATGCTTGTATCGACTGCTTTCAAAGTAGTGGAATTATAAGCATGACATTACAGTGCCTACGATTCATCTTAAACATTTTGCATCACGCACACCGATAATCATTCAATGATCGTCCAGCCTGTCTTTGTACAGTCGTTTCTGTCCACTAATTCATTTGGCTCGTTCTCGGGGGTAAAATCATTTTGCTTTAACAAAGTAAAAAAGGCTTTTTTTATTTTAAAAAAACTTGCCTATAAATTTTTCTAAATGTTTTTCATGAATAATGCATCTTGCCCAATAATAAGAAGAAATCAATGTTTTTATTGATACTTTGTATTGTTTTCATATGAAGCATCCAATGCATTCTTAACTCTCAAGTCATATTGTTGAATAAGAATGTTTATTATATTGAAATTTTATCAAAGTTAGTCAAAAACAGATGGATTAATAAATCCATGATAAATTGATCCATTGAGATTGGTCTTTTCAAAAATTTCATCTATGTTTTAATACATTTCTGTAACCATTAAAAACATTTGTGAATTGTATAAGGTAGTTTGTTATAAACAATTTATAATATCAGATCTTTTTAAAAAGTAGCCATCTTTGCTTTAGTATTTTAAATTGTTCATTGCTCAAAATTCTTAGCAGGACTTTTTTAAATAATAATTATTGTTTAAAATTAGCATGTTACATCATGATATGACATGAGAGTATAGAAAGTATTTATTGAGATTTTTTGCTGTTAATTTGAGTATTTGTTAAAATGGTTTCAAAACAATTTGTCATTTATTTTGTATATGCTGGATGTAATAAAAGAGAAAACGTTTTCTTTCATAATTTTTAGATTCCTACCTCATTTAAACTAAAGTTTAGGATTAGGTTTACATGTTGACAAATTATAGCAACAAACAGTTCACCTTGAATATTTTGCAAATGATACTGTTTTGTATAATACTTATTTAGAAGATCCTCCAAAATTAATTTAACAAATGAAAAATAATCTTTCAACCACTATCCCTGGCCAGATTCAAGCATCTTTTTATGTGTAGCAGCCTAGTATAGTGACAAATCAAAAGCTTATCTATGGTAAACAAAATTTTAATTAATTTTTTTTTAAAAGATGAAAATAAAGTTTACAAAATACTACAGCTGTGAGGCAGAGTAGTATTTCACCAAAATGTCCTTTGTTAGAGCAAATGTAAAACAGCAATGATAAATTATTCACCAAAAAATATTTCTTTAAATTAGATTAAACCAAATAGGATGTAAATAATTATATCTAAAAGAATTTAACATGTAGAATTACTTTAAATGTTTCTAAACATGATTATGTGATTTCTAAAATGTTTCATTTGAAGAAAAATGTTTTTCCCTGCCATCTCTGTGTTATTGATCTGAGAATTTTTTTCTATGACTGTAGATGTTACTAAATGCATTTTAAATTTTTAATTATATTTCTGATTTTATTATACATGCAAAATTATATACAGCAGTATCTATGCCCCTTGTTTATAGTGTATCCTATTTTTGAATGTGTAGTAAATCAACTTGTGTTTTTCCTTAATTGTTTCTCAATGTCTAAGAGGAAAAACCTAAAATTAATGGTATGCGCTTGTTTCTGTGAAATAATTTAAATATTTCAGTTTCTATCTTGTGTGCACTATTTATACCATGCATATCAACAATATTCAATTTTTTTTCCATCTTATTTTAAATGAATCCAAAAATTCATTTATCAGTAATTCTTCTGTAGTAAAACATAAATAAATTTAAAAATGTGTTTCTCATTTATTCATCCAGCATTTGTATATATGTACATAACTATTTACAATCTCTTTCAATGTCTGCATTTACTTTATATATATATATATATATATGTATATCGTTGTATAACATGCATGTTCTCTCCTGAGTGTTTTTTGGATTTATAATCGACTCTCTGGTATGGTTGGTTACATAACATAGTGTTTTTTTATATGAATGTGTCTGACAATTATGTACTTAGCCATGCAAGAAAAAATGTATTTCATTCTTTACCTATTTGTATGCATATATCGCTGTGTATCTTTTTCACTACAAAATGTGTGATTTGTATGTTTTTCCTTGCTGTAGCGAAAGGTGCTTCTCAGAACAAAATTGTTGTGATAAAAAAAAAAGAAAGTTGTACAGTTGTTTACCTAGTCATTCGTGTTTCTGGTTTTTGAAATAAAATTAACTTTAAAAAGTTGTTGGTGTTTGTCTTTTTTTCCCTCCCCTTTTTTTTTTTTTTTCTTTTACAAAGACATGAAACACAAATTTGTAATTTCTTTGTTAAACTATTATATGGAAGAAAATCATGTCTTTTATTGAATTATGCATGTTTGAATTTATTTATGAAGTATGTGCTGAATTTTCCTGTTGAATAATGGATTATATAATAACCTACTATATTTATACGTTACCTTTATATGTATTTTTAAATTTATATATTAATAAAAACAAAATTCACTATCAGAATCAAAAGAATTTGCAATAAAAGTAACACTCAAAATTGTTTTATTTATTTTTTCTGTATGCTGAAATAAAGCACCTACTGAGAGAGATACACACTGGAATGCGAAAGTTAAGGAACAAACAGATTTTCTTGAATTTTTCAAAAGCTACTGTACTGTTTTTTTGTTTTTTTTTCTTTATGAAAATTGGTTAACATGATAAAGAAGATATGCTTTTCTTATAAAATTCGCTCTCTTTCTTTTCTTTTATGTAAATTAAGAAAACTGATAAGACAAGTACATCAAGCACCACTCTGATTTTAGTGTTGCTCATGTCTCTGAAGTTTTACGATTATTCTTGAAATTTTTAGTCGTAATGGAACAAAGATGATGGATATTGCGGTAGAAAGCAGTTGGAAGATTAGTGACAGGCTGATGTTAAGCAGAAGTAGCAAGAGGACTGAATGTGTTCAGATAATGGATCCAGTTTCAGTAGACTAGAACAATATCCAGAAGACCAGTAACAATAGCTAGCACAAGCCCAGATGACCTGCTGGCTTTAATAGCCAGGTGCCTTGGGGGAGGGGACAACTGCTCAACTTTTGCTTCTAGTACCTCTGTTTCAAGATGTTCTATTTACTGAAAACTTTTAATGAGTCAAGGTTTTAGATCAGGAAACCGATCGTCTGCAGCAGTATTTCTTAAACTCGGAGCTGAGTGGCTTTCAGCTGGGGTCACCAAAAATTTTATATGAATTTTTAAACCATTTGAGAGAGAGAAATTGCTGTTGAAAATATTACTCATTTGCCACTAAAATCACCAGATAAACGTGTTGAATTATGCACAAAGTCGGGGTTACAAATTGATTTCAATACAAAGTCCTTAAAAGATTTTTGGTTAGAAGTGTTGCAAAAGAATTTCGAACATTTTTTAAACTACAGTACAATATCTCACTTTTTTCTACTGCTTATTTATGCGAGACGACATTTTTGTCCGTAACTACTATAAAATTCAAAGTATCGATCAAATCTAAAGAATATTGAGGAAGTACTTCGTCTAGCGCGGTATCGACTATTATTCCAAGATTTAATAACATAATTTAAAAAGTCAAGCATACATCCCTTCAACTGATACTTAAATCTTGTATATGCCGTTGTTAATAAAAAATGATTATCTCAGAATCGAACTAAAAATAATTATTCTAAATAAACATTATAGTTTATGTATAAAAAATTTACCGTGTAATATTACGTTATATAATGGGTTTTTTAATTTTTTGTTACTAAATTAAAAA